>JAHBCN010012150.1:0-27291 GCA_019359885.1 Listronotus oregonensis
TTAAACTGCGATAAATAGCCGCGTTTTAAACTGAAGCAGCCATATCAACGTTTAAGAACCTTTAAAAAAACTAACTACAAAAGACGTTTTTCAGCCAGAATTGACATCTATTTTAAAAAAGGTTTGGCAACTCTGCGTGGTCTATAACGTGGGGGGATATGTAATCTTTGTATCTTCGATGGCTTAAAAAATATGTTGTACGTATTTGGATTCAAAAAGGTGTATTGAATATATGAAAATCGTAATTTAAGCAAATAGCTTACCCCTCTGTGTTGCATAAGTTGTAAATAACAAGATTTAATTTTTGAAATTTACACTCCTCTATCGAACTTCCTTCTTGGTGGTCTGGGGTTGTCTTTTATGAAAAAGGTCTGGTAACGTCGGTCAGAAAGTATATATATATATATATATATATATATATATATATATATTTTAATATATATATATATATATATATATATATATATATATATATATATAAAATATTATATATATATATATATATATATATATATATATATATATATATATATATATATATAAATATATATATATATATATATATATATATATATATATATATATATATATATATATATATATATATATATATATATATATATATATATATATATATATATATATATATATATATATATATATATATATATATATATATATATATATATATATATATATATATATATATATATATATATATATATATATATATATATATATATATATATTCTACTAGAACATTTGAATAACATGAATAACACAGTATTTATAACAGAACTTTATTTAAAGCTGCATAAAGCACATAATAAAGAAAAGAGCATTTTATTACAGACAGTAAATAATTATTTGGTTCCATCGTCTTTAAAACGGCGACACGCTTCTTCCACCTCTTTTCCACCTTCAAATTCTTCTGGCTTAGAATTTCTTGAAAATTAGTCATCGACTTCTTGTAACGGCTATTCCGACCCGGCACAAACGACTTTTAGTTATGGTGACTGCGTCATCGGAGACGGCCAAACGCAAACATTTTTCGTTTCGTTTTAAAAATTTTAGTTTACGGCTAAATTCTTAAAAAATAACTTTAAAAAAGTGATTAGTAACTAAATGTATTTTGTGGTTTTAGTTTTTGAATTAATTGTTGCACATTTTAAGGTCAATAATAATATTTTGTGTGTGAACTTTTACAGATGTGGTTCTCTTGCGGCGAGATCGGTAAAAAATTTGGACCGCTTTAAGGGTATTGAAACAGTCAAGAATCTGTCTGACTGACAAAGGAGCATATGAGTAAGGGTACATCGTAAAAATCATATCCGATTAGACGAATCGCCTCGAACCCAGTACTGTGTTCTTCGTCCTGGATTTTATCGGTCGAGTCCCACATCCCTTTAAATTAAACAAAAAAAAGGATATACAATGACAAAGAGAACACACAAATAAAAACATGCTTCTAACCTTGCTTTTTTCGTATTTTTGTGTTTTTTACTTTAATAAAATGAAAAATTATAGAAAAAAGGGTACAGTTACTTTAACAGCATTTTTATACCTATTAATAATAAGCCAAATATTTAATAATACGGGTATAAAATTTGTTCGGCAGTTGGGTCAGCTGTTTTTTATTTTTTGACTCATACCATTTTGTAATTTTTTAAATCTTTTTCAAAACAAAACGTTAGTATCGTTCAAAAAGAAGCTAGGATTACGTTGAACTCGATTCAAATAGCCTGGAATACAGGATCATTTTAGACGTTTGATACAATCTTTTTCTCAATGGGAAACGTGTACATCGCATTTTTTTTATATAAGTCAAGTTTATTCCGATTGGTTAGATCGGATTCAATTTAACGGTGTATCCTTACTCTACAGCCTAGTTTACAATACGAGGATCAATTAGATCTGTTTACCAAATCGAAGACTTATTTTTCTTAGTATACAAGTTTTTACACCAACTTATTCTGTGGATTAATTTAATTCAGGTTTAACACTACTATCAAATGAGTTTAAAATATGAACAGAACCTAACCTTGTTTTGTTTTAAACGACGGGTCAAATTTGAGTGGTAAATTTTAATGCTTATGTGTTTATAACAAAAAAAAGTACGCGTGACATCGTTTGGACCATGTACTAAAAATCAGGCCTACCCCGTGTAAACAAGGCCTATGATATTATTTTTAAATTAGAACACGCCATATTCTGGAATTAAATTTAGAAAGATGCATGCAATGCAGGATTTTTTTTAGTTGTGGCTTTTCTTGGCAAGATTAACAGCATGTCATCGCTAAGTAATCCATTTCCTTTTTGGTAATAAAGGATTTTATATATCGTCGGTTTAAAGGTAAAAGTCACTAAGTACAATTCTTTTTAAAAGGTACTTTATACTAAAGGACTGCTTAGTTCCAACGCACATCGGAAAATTTAGGAGAAGCGGGCAGCGGCTGTGACGTCACCACCGGTGCTAAATAATGCTGGGCGGCGTTTATCGATGTTTTGTAACCGATGTTCAATGTTTTTATCATCGATGTTAGATAGACGCTAACATCGATGTAGACATCGATATTTACCTTTTAATGTTTAATATTATAAAAAAAGTTTTAAACCCAATTTTTCTAGCTCCAAAAATAAAATATTATTTTTTGAGTGATTGAGAGATCAACATCAATGTTTTGTGTCGATATCCCAGCACTAGCCAGCACGGGTGGTGACGTCAGAGCGAGTTTGACCTTAGCAGACAAAAACACAAATTTTCCAGTCTTGACACCCCGATTTTCGAAATTAGCGACCCAAAAAACATATAAGATGGCTTAGTTTGCGAAATGTAAATTTTTTCCAAAACCCAATCCTATTTAGGGTCGTTTTTTGCAATTTTAGGGGTGTTTCGACCATTGCTGCAAATTCTAACCCCCATTTTCGTAATCAGCGCACCAAAAATACACAAGGAACAAGTGGTCTCGTCAAGTCCAGCGTTTCTCGACCTTTTACCGAAGTTTTCAATGGACTATTAGTATATAATCGTTGCTTATCAACTACCTTTATGACTACTAATCCTACTCCAGTGAATCATTATTATTCCTTCAATTAAAAAATGTCACTTAGTGACCTTTACCTTTAGATTGACGATATATTTATTTAAATTAGCGTCAGAATATGCCACACTCCAGTCTTCAAACAAATGTGCTTTGACTTAATCAATTTCCAACAATTTGTTTCGTAAAATCTAAAAAAAAACACAATATTACTATTGGCAGTGGAGTGAAAAAACTTAGTATGTTCTAATGTAGTTAATATGTGTTCTCTTTATACAGCAAGGCTTATATTGCCTAAAATGTTATACTGTAATTTAAACAATATTATTTTTATCAGATACGAAAAAATACAAGATCCTTAAAATAATAAAAATCATGCAATATTACAAAAAGCCAAAAGAAAGAGAAAAAAATGTTTTAAGTAACTGCGGTTATGTTTTAAAATATATACAAATTTAAATAATGCGACACACGATCAATAAATGTTATCGCTGACCAAAATCATTTTAATTCTTAATTTAAACTACCCATGCTTTAACTGCAGGCTCTTTTTAACTCTAAGTAGAATTTCATAAACGAATTACATTTCAGGAGATAATACATTATAAGAAGTACTAATGTGTTTTTTATGTATTTATTACAAAACGCAAACAATTTTGTTTTAATATGGGCTGTTTGGCCTTACATACTATGTGTTTTGCCCAAAATATTTAAGTAAAGAGTCTTTCGGAGAATTAAAAAAAAAACATATTTGGCTTGCATCATAAATTCTTAAAATAGTGGCTTTTTTAAAATTGTATTTTAATAACTTGCAATATCAACTTTGTTAATAAATAATGTCAATCCATTACCGATAAAACAAATTATAACATAATTTATTTTTCATCAAAAAATATTTCTTTGGTTTGTAGCCAGATGGACGAACCACTTTATTCCTAGTCCCCGGGGTATAGAGGAAATGGGGCGGTACACGGGCAAGGTCGATTAAGTCTTTGAAACTTGCAGATCAACCCGAAAAATACTTTTAAAAACTTTAAAAATAAATTAAAAAGCTATCCGCAAATGCGGAAAGGCCAATCAAACTTGTGCATGCACAGTTCTATACTTCGGCAAGAACACATATTTTTTATGTAAAAAAAAATAACGTGTAAGAAAGCCATAACGGATGAAGAAATACATTACTAAAAAAAACAACATTTGCATTAATTTTTTTTATAAAACATTTTAATTACTTTTTGGAAATTTATAAACAAATTTCTACTCTACATATGTATAAATCAAGTTTTTTTGGCAGAGGCGGGTAATAGGCCTTACAGTATTTATCGATGAGGAGTATGTTTCTTGGTGTTTTCCAGTAAGATTTTTAATGAATTAATACTTAATAAATTTTAAACAAATAAAATGCGTTTATCATAAATAAAGCAATATTATCATGGCCACTTTGGTGCCAGAAGTTAATTTTTATATAGCAAATCTTTTAACTGTTATAAAAAGGTGAAGTTTTTTTTTCTTTGAAATTATTTGTCTCTACGTGTAGAATATAAAACAAATTACTAGAAATTTCTAAACTAAAATGGATGTATTTTATTAACGAAAAACCTAAAAAAATACCAATATTTTGTTTTCATAATAAATATTAACACCAAATTTTTTTTGGGAATCTACTCCAAAGGTTTGTAAATCCGCCGTAAAATAGAACAAAATAAAAAAACACGTCAATATCTCTATTTTTTTATTTTTTATGATTAAAAATAGGTGGAGCCACCCATCTAAACAATTACCACATTAGTCGTATTAAAAACAAATACATTAATTATTCTTATTTTTTATTATTTATTTTATATATATATATATATATATATATATATATATATATATATATATATATATATATATATATATATATATATATATATATATATATATATATATATATATATATATATATATATATATATATATATATATATATCTTAGTAATGGAATATTAGGTACTTTGCACCCTAAAGGGATAAAATCATCCCCAAATATTAAAAAATTAATCACTTATTTTAAAAAATTCAAAAAAAATCGTATTTTTAAGTTATAAAAACTAAAAAAACCACTTCCTATTAGTTTTACTAAGAAAAAAATTAAAAGGGTAAAATCACGCCCTATCAAGAAAAGTTAATGATTCTTAGATATAAAGGTTTGTATTTACTTTTTTGCCTATGATAACTTATTCTAGTTATTTTAGTAAATTTGGGTTAAATCTTACCCCCTCCCAAGGGGGTGAACCACCTCAAAACATTAAGAAAAATATTTGACCTTTATAAATCCTTCTTTATTACGAAAACGCTTCATTTTGCTTTAATATGATGGAAAAAACACGATAATCATTGTGTTTATATTCAACAATATAATTTATTTCGTTTTTTTGGAATTTTCAACCCCAAATAAAGGTAACTTCAAAAAAATTTTAAAAAACAAAAGATAATTACCGCCTTGGTTCTTAATGACCAGTAATTTAATAACTGTAAGATATTTTTACCTTTTTTGCATGCTCAAAAACACGCGAATTTTGCGGTTACTGTTTGTCCCCCTGACATATAATTTGCCCAAAAACCCACTGATATATAAATATTGCAGTTATTTCTTGTTGCATCAAAGACTAAATATCCGTACGTTAGCAAAAGACAGCCTATATCATTATGGTTGACGGTCAGGTTTACGTTGGGGCTCTAGCATTTTCTACGCTTGGTGAACAAAACCCAGTTTGTATGTATAAGTCTGATTTGATTGCGTTTACATGGTGCTCTTTTTAACTTATGAACTATATACAAGGTGTTTTAAAAAACATGGAACACGGCTTATTTGGAGATTCCTTGGCCAAAAATAAGTCAAAAATGTTATCAAATTAAACTTGGTACTTGGTATCTTTTGTTACCATTATGAATTTTTTTAATTATTATTTCGTCATAACTTTTTTGGTAATAATATTATTGATAATAATACATGATACTTATTTTGCGCTTTGTTCATTTAAAATTAACCGCAATAGTAGTTTTATACTCTGTTTCGTTGCAAGCGATAGTAATAAAATATTTAAATTTATGCTAATAAGCTTTTTGTATTAGTTCGGGTATAAATATTTTAAAATTCAATTTACAATGGTTCAACAGACAATTAGAATGCTGCCGGTACTCCTCCCGGCCCCGGTCTAATATGAGGCAGCTTTTTGGGTCGAACAACAAAAGAATAACGTAGTGTCGGCCAAAATAATGCTATAAAACCCTTGACAGTGGCTTACGCTTGGGCTGTTGTTTGTTAAAAAGATTTTAAGTATTTTTAAAATGGGAATCGTATTTTTTATAATATATTTTAATATTCAACAATTATTACATAGGTTTGAATAAAAATATTAAAAAAATATTTACAAGTTTTATTTATTTATTTGCCCATACGTTATAATTACATTTTTGTTTGGCAAACGTCAATATTTTAAACACACCTTATAAAAATACTTAAAACAATAACAAAAAACTATTTTACAAGTACAACAATAAAATACTGAAATATTAAAAATGCAAGTTAAAAATGTATAATTAAACAATAATGCTTATCAAAAATACACCACAGTGTCAGACTATGTTAAGTACAAATTAAATGTGAAAATGTTACCAAAATGAAAAATAAAACCCTTAAAATTCTTAATAGTTTTTCCCTACTTATTTCTAGCACTTCCGGATGATTTCCGAAAAGAAACCATGTACAATACGTGATTGCTTTGTATCATCTGTTATCTGAAGTTCTTTTTTGCCTGGTCGCTTTTTAGTGACGTTATACCTTCCTCTTATCTTGTTTTAGAATTCTGTAAACTGTCGCTTTTCCAACTTTGGTCACTAAAGCACATTTTTCAACTCTATCATTTACACTTAAATCACAGTTTCGCTCATTTGTGATATAATCGATTACGTTTTTAACAATACGCTGTTTGTTTAATGTCAAATGGCCGAGGTGTGCACGTGTTGTTGAACAAGCCATTTTGGTAACTGTAACTCTATAACACTGTAACAATAATAAGAACTACGCAATTGCACATTTAGAAAAAATATTAGTTTGCCAAATAAGGACTATCATAGGTAGACAGTAATTAAACCTAATTGGTCTGCCAAATCATGGCCGTCGGTACGTCATTAGGAAGGCAGATTGAATTAGGCCTAGCAACATCCTGGAATATATATTTTAATCAAATATTTATTTTAGTTTTGGAATGATTAATATTTAAATTTATTTACATTATTTTGTGTTTTTTTCAACAAATATAAAAACAGAACATTAAACCGTGCAATCGTATACAAAAAATAAGTAAAGTAACTAATAAAAATATTAGAATAGTATAATTTTAGTTGACACAACACAAGAAATCGGAATACTTTTAATATTTATTAACCTTATTTGCAGTTAAGGATAAATATGTCTAGATATATAAATATATAAAGATACATATACCAGCGTGCCTATGGTTTACGATTCTTTAGCCATTCCGTAAAATTTTATTACTATCGCTTGCAATAAAACAGAGTATAAGAAAAAATGTTCAGTCTCCATTTTTTGCTAGACTATAAATATGTTAAGCTTTGTTGCAATGATTTTTTTTGTAAAAAAATAAAAATATTAATACTTTTAAAAATTACCCCTTTCATACCAAGCAAGATTAAAATTGAAATATCTCGGAATCCGTTAAGTTTATTAAGGTATTTCGGGAGTTCCTTTTATGTAGAACAAAGCAAAGAATAATAACCAAATACCAAATTATCAATAAGAATAATACTGAAAATTAAATGAAAAGAATGTGTATTTCGGTCAATATTCTAACTGTATCAAGATTCTTTTAAAACGAAAAACCTAATGTTAAACTAAGACAAAAATCGTAATTCTGATTTTTTTCTTTTTCACCCTGTATCTTAAAATTGGGGCCGTTTTAGAGCAATATTTATATAACATTTTGTCTTATTTTTGACCCAGAAATTCCCATTAAGCGCAGTCCCATGTTTTTTGAAACATCCTGTATCTAGGCATCTTACTGACACTACGATAATGCTTGCTAATCATTAATCTCCAAAGTCTACTTATGCTATATTATAGGGACAATGGATCAATGGAAAGAAACAACTTTAGATTATTTATTCTTTATACAAGTAATGGAAAAACTTACTAATGTCTATTGCATTAACAAATACGATGACAAAATTAATGTTTGTTACTCTATAATGTACAAAGCAAGCGAGTAGTAATCTTTTCTACAGACTCTTCTAGCCTTAATCACTTAAATTTCGCTCCAAAGCTAGATAAACCGTTACTTTTAAGAACGTTTTGCGATAATATTAAACAAAGAAGAGGTTTTTTACACCAAAGTTTTGACTCTGTGGTCCATCAATTTTAAACCAACAGCTTTAAAAAATAAAATTGTATCTTTAAGCAAAGAATGATTGTACTCTACGGTTATGTCTCTTCCTTGTAACTAGGCGTTTAGAAATTTCTTAAAGTGAGTAACATTGTATCAGCTGTCAAAAACACATTTGAAGTTGATAAATTTACAAAAATTCAATAATAAATCAGGAAGTCCATCAAAAACGGAAAAACAAGAACCAAATTTGAAGAATGTGTACTTATGCTTTTGAGGTCGCTAAATACGAATCTGTGGTCAGTTTGACCCCACCGGGTCATGGTCAAGAGCATTTTAAGGTCAAAGTTGTAAAATTAATCGCATCCAAATTAAAGATCCTAAAGACTTGACTATGGTATCTTTATGTTTTGGGGTCGCTGAATCCAAATCCGGGGTCAGTTTGACACAATTAGGTCAAAATCAAGGACATTTCAAGTTTAAATATGCAAAATTAATCGTAGCCAAATTTAAAGTATACTTATGCTTTTGAGATCTCTGAATATAAATCCGTGGTCAGTTTGATCCCATCGGGTCATGGTCAAGAGATATTTTAAGGTCAAATTTGTAAAATTATAATTTTATAGACTGGACTACGGATTGGCCATTGCATTTGCGATTATAATCTTCTGCACTTTATGTCGGTGATTTCTTTTCTTACATTGTCTAATGAAGTTTTTAAAAATTATGTCACGTGTAAAATTAGAGTTTTGGAGGTCTTAAATAGCAGCGATTTTTCCTCGGCAAACTCTAACCAGCCAAGAAATAGTACCAATTTTAATAAACAGGTATAAATGAACATGATGTCTTCGTATAACGGCACACAGATTATAAGATTTGCTTATATCGGTTATTCTTTTATTTTAATAGCACTTTTAAATATTAAATATTTGAACCTTGGTGTATGTGATTTAAATTTCTTACCTAACAAAGATATCGGAAGAATCTTCTCTATTAACTTTTTACACCTGTTTTCCCCAGATCATTTGTTACACATTTGTTTATAGCGCTAAGAAAATACCGTACAGGAAAACGTTAAGTAAATTCAAATTAACTTAAAAAAAATATTAGTTTGTTACTGATAACTGATAACAGTTATTTTAGTTTTATAAATAAAAGTATTTAAGTAGCAAACATATTAATACAATTTATTTAATAAAAAAATAAATGACTTGGTTGCTTCATCTCATTAGGATACGGTTACACACGCTTAATAAAAAATTACCCGTACAAGAAATTTACTTAACGTTTTAATCATTTTAGAAGAAATCATTTTTAGGCCATTTGTCACAATCAAGGCAATCTTTAAACCTTAATTATGTTTCTTGCAACTCATACTGTGACTTAAACTAAACCATGCAATATGCAATCAATCAATATTACATATAAAAATATGATCAATTTGAAAATACTTTAAAACTGACATGCAATATCGATATATCGTTAGATAACTACCATATCATTATCCTTTTTTAATGAATGTAAATAAATGTTTCGTAGGTAATAATTAATCATCTTATATATGGTGATTCAAAAAACCTATTTTATTGCTTAACGGGAGATTCCTTGGCCGAAAATATAGCATATAGTCATTTTAGAACTAAAATTTTACTTTTATTTTCAAATCGGATTTTTCGAACTAAATGGAACTTGATACAGAATAAACATTGACCAAAATAATTCTCTAATAAGAAATTTTGTGACTAGTATGGACCAGTGGTGTAATTTTGGGTAATGCTATTTATTTGTTTATTAATAATTCGTCACAACTTTTTTGTTATTAATATTATTGATAATTTGGTACATGATACTTTTCTGCTAAATTCAATATAAAAAGGTACTTTTGAATTAACTTAATAAACATAGAGCCTTTTGAGATATTCCAACTTTAGCTTGCCTGGTAGGTAAAAAGTAACATTTAAAGTTTTAGAGAATAGCGGTGAGAATAGTAATTTTTATTAAGAGTGTTCTAAGTATGTACCCGTTAATCGAATATATGCACTTAATCTTTGTTTTTCTGATTTTTTTGTAAATATTTAAATGGTTATTTTAAATATTAGTCTTTTTGTCCCACGTAAGTTTTAAATTATTAAGTTAATTCGAGAGTACATATTTTATGTAGAACTAGGCAGAACAAAGTACAAGGTGGTACCCGTGAGCGGGAAGTTTTAAATAATGTATGATTCTTAAGGCAACCTAATTTAAATAAAATACAGTATAACATTAACAAACTAGTAATATGCCATTTTTATTTCCTTTTTTTCTGTATGCACTCTTGAATTCTTTCATGGAAATTCGCCAGAACATGATGCAACATATTCACAGAAATATTACCAATTTCTTCAATAATGTTTCTTTTAAGCCCCTGAATAGTTCTTGGTTTATTAATGAACACCTTTTGCTTAAGGTAGCCCCACAAAAAGTAATCGCAAGCCGTTAGGTCTGGCGACCTTGGCGGCCAGTCAATGTCTACTCGTCTGGAAATAACATTTTGCGGAAACAATCCTTGCCAGGAACTTAATGACGCTCTCGTGGTGTGTGAAGTAGCACCATCCTGCTGAAACCATGCTTGATTGTTATGTGGAAATCTGTTTAAGCGGTGACTCAAAAATCGGTTTATCATACCGGTATAACGGACAGAGTTAATGGAAACAACATTCTCATTCTCATCTTCAAAAAAGTAGGGCCCTATAATTCCCAATGACGAGATCGCACACCATACTGTCATTATTGGGCTATGAAATGGTTGTTCGTGGAGCTCCTGTGGATTTTATGAACTTTAGAAACTACAATTTTGTTTGTTGGTATAGCCGGATAAATGGAAGTGCGCCTTGTCAGACATCCACAAATTGTGTATATCGATTTCATTCTCAAGCAGGGTTTCAGAAAAACGTAAACGAGTTGAGGAGTTTTAGTGCTTGGACAATTTGAATTTTGCATGGATGAAGATTAAGATCTTTATGCAAAATTCAAAGTAAAGATGACTTACAAATTCTTAACGCTTGGGCTCGTTTCCGGGTAGAACGTTTTGAACTGTGTTCCACAGTTACTCTTACACGATCGATGCTTTCAGGCGTTCGTACACTTTTCTTTGGTCCTTTATGTTTGACATCCACAGCTTGACCTGTTGTTTCAAATTTACGAACCCATTCCTTTATAGCATGAGCCGAAGGAACTCTGCCATGTCGACCAATTTGGAAATAAAGTCTGAAATGTCGCTGAGCGGCAACCACACAGTTATTGTTTTTATAGTACGACTTAATCACAAATGCATGTTGCTCACCAGACCACTGCTCCATACAGTGACAGATAATTTCAAAAAATAATTCAAAGCCAACTATGCATAGTTACGGAATAACAATATTATCAAAACTTCCCGCTCCCGGAGACCACCTTGTACAACCCTTTGTCTTTATGTTGGCAAGGAATCTTCCATAAAGCTATGGCATTATTTTGTTTAATTTACCCTCTATAAGTAAGTAAATATCACGTAATTTATTGATATCTTATTTGTTTATGTTTTTCATTCCCATTGTACCCCTTGCTGTAGGGGTACGAATAAATTACACCTTGGAGTTTTCCATTATCAACTGTCTGTCAATCTATTGGTCGGCTTGTCTATCTGTTAGTGCCCTAACTTTTAAATGAACATATTAGTAAAAGGTTCAAGAGTTGGCCTTTTCCAAACTAAAGTTTTAAAAAATAAATTATTCTAATTATTTTACTTATTCATATTATTTTCTAGTCTTATTTTTACGTAAAATAAAGACTAACTTAAAATTATATTTAATAAAAGTGAATATCTATAAAAAGCACTTACAACAAACGGTGTAAACGAACTTAACTAGACCATTGTTCCTCCCACTGCACTGCACTAAAATGAATGTTATGGTATGGTATATCTTTTACACACCCAACCATGGGATTTAGTTTCTTTCGTCTTAGTTTCAGGTATTCACGTATTTACCTGACCGAATTCAGAGCAACGGTTAAATAAAAGTTCTATTTAGTGTTTAATTATCGTGATTATTGCTTCAAAGGATGATGTTTTTCTTTAGAGTGAAGGTTCTTTATTTACCATCTTAAAGTATCAAATTTAAATATTTTTTCTAAACCCTTGTTTAAATTATACTTTTAGTGATTTTTAAATAATGTTTTTTTTTTAGTTTACTTTTTTTAATATTTTGTTTAGAATATTGTTTTAGTGTTTGTTCTTTATATTTCAATTTTGTTCATGCGAAAGGTTGTTTCGCATGATTCGTTCACACTGTAGCATTTTCGAAAAAATTATTTGTCCGAAGAAGCTACATTGTATGCATTAGCAAATAAAACATATGATGTATGTTGTGAATATGTTACTGTGAAAGTTCGAAAATGGTTGAATGTCGATATTCACCGGTGAATGTCAGATATTAAAAAAAAAACTAAACGAAAACTAACCAAAACTAACAACTTTTGTGCGCTCTGGTTAAAACTAGTAATTTTGGTTAGTTGTGGTTAGTTTTGGTTAGTTGTCGTTCAGTTTTTTTTTTTATTTTTGACATTTACCGGTGAATGTCGACATTCACCAATTTCGGACTTTCACGGTAACAAGTATAAGTGAAATACTCGGTGAAATACGAAAAATCAAAATTTTATTATTTTATTGTATTTTGTGATTATGGTGTTTCATTAAACAATAATCAAATCAGTTAAATTAATTAAAATTAATTACACTTAAACCTCAAAGTAGTTTGTAGTATTAAAGGTAGGGTAACAGACTTTTAGAAACAAAATGTTGGCACCTTATTTTACGACATGCTCCGCTTATCCGACATTTATTCATTTTCATTAGCAAAAAAAACAAATTGAAAAATAATTTTAAGACACTATATTTTTAAACCTAATTTAAATATCATTACATCATAAAAATGAAAGCATTAAATTAATATTTTTATTCGAATTATTGCAATTAACAAATTGTTAAAGCATGCTTTTTATGTTTAAATAAATATTAAAATAATTTTTCGTTATGCTTGTTTAACGATTTATTATTTTTTATTAACGTCAGAATACTGCAAACCTATATTTATTTAAAAATTGCTGCATCTAAAATTAATTAAAATACTTATAAATATTACGCAAAAAGAAATAATTGTTTAAAAATAAAATTAAAAGTAACCTACTAATTAGCAGAAAAATAGACTTCTATTAACTATTTTTTTACTCCTGGCCCGTCATAAACTTTACTATAATATATTTGGCAATTATTTACAAGTGGGGTCAACCTTAATTTTGGCCATATCTAGGTAAAAAATTAACATTTTTATTTTTTCTTTTGCTTGTTTTTACGGCGCATTTATGATAAAAAAATGTCCTAAAGAAAAAAAAAGATTTGATAGCTATTTTGCCTTTAAAAGTTAAAAAAAATTGGTTTTCATGTTTTTGGATAAAATTTCTACTTTATCTTTTTTTGTTGTTTTTGATATTTTTTGTAAAATACATAAAAAACGAACAATTTAAAAAAAATTATTAAAAGAGTTAGTTTTTTAACTAAAACATTAACTTTAAAATTTTAAAAAATCGGTGCCTCCGATTCAAATTAATTGAATAATCACATTTAAAAATCTTGAATAAAAAAGGACAACAAAGAATTTTAAGAAATATATGATGATCCATCAATTCATCCATTTTTATGGCAAAAAATAGGGCTGACCCAACTTATAAATAATTACCATATATTTTTATTTTATAACCAGAGCACTTAGGTTTATAGTCTAAATAATTTTAATTAAAAATATTCCAACCACAATATAAAGAAAGATTATATAATTCAAACATCTTTTATTCTGTTAATTTACGTTTTGAGATTAATTAAAAATAAATTTGATGTATTTTGAATTCATATTAAATTATGGTATTTTATCAATTTGCCATTATCGCAGGAAACCAAAGACTATTCCTTATTTCTTAAATAAACATCTTTCTAAAGGATTCTCAGCATTAAATCAAATATTATTTACAAAAACATCTTGAGACGCAGGTTTAAAAACGTAAAACTCAAAATAAGAAGAACGAATTATGAAATATGCTTTACGGGCATTCGTTACCTTTTTTAATTCAATAAGTATTTTGATGTTATTACATTTTTCAAAAGCTTTTTATGTCCTAAAAAGATCCGTGGATAAAATTTGTTTTTCCCGAGGTGTCTCCACTAACGCATATACACATTTTCCAGGAAAAAAGATAAAAATATATTTTGCTAAAAAAAAGCTCTATATCTTTTTCACTTAGAACTAATAAAACATAACACTAAAATCTTGGACTTCCATTGTCTTTATTTGTTAATTAATACACAACGTTTTGGTAAGTAATGAACTCCAACCGTTTTCAAGTGATAACTAAAAACTATTCTGAAAATCTAGGACCTTATATACTATCCGTTGTTCACCGAAGCTTGACCGACTTTTCACGGTTCAGCAATGGCAGCCATATATTCGGAATGTCGACAGTAGGTTTGCTAAATACATTTTGGTTATTTGCAATTATTACAGCTTCTTTAAATTTTTTTTTCTTTCAGTGGGTTTCCTTATGAATGATTTTTGCTTCCGACCATTGTTGTGTGTTGTTTTGACCATGCGTGTTCGGCAATCCCTGATTTCGACGTTTCACCTCGTTCCGTATGCTTTTTGTGTTCTTAAACTCTAATTTCGAGTGGTCTTTTTGTTTCCCCGATGTATACCTCACCACATTCACAGGAATTTGGTAGATACAGTCATTTTTTGAAACATTGTTGTCCGGTCTCGTCTAAGTAAGAATACTTCTCAGAGTGGTTTGGGATTTAAATGCTGTTTTAATATTATACCTATTCGCTATTCTGCGAATCTTTTCTGAAGTTCCCTTAATATACGGAATAGTCATAAATATTTGGTGCTGTGGAGTCTTATTCAAATTAGAGTTTGTCTTATCTTGGAAAACAAAAAGACCACTCGAAATTAGAGTTAAAGAACACAAAAAACATACGAAACGAGGTGAAATGTCAAAACCAGGGATTGCCGAACATGCATGGTCAAAACAACACCGCATACAATGGTCGGAAGCAAAAATCATTCATAAGGAAACCCACTGGAAGAAAAGAAAATTTAAAGAAGCTGTAATAATTGCAAACAACCCAAAAGGTATTAAACAAACCTAGTGTCGACATTCCGAATATATGGATGCCGTTGCTGAACCGTGAAAAGTCGGTCAAGCTTCGGTGAATAACGGATAGTATATAAGGTCGTAGCTTTTGAGAATAGTTTTTAGTTATTACTTGAAAAAGTTGGAGATACATTACTTACCGAAACGTTGTGTATTAATTAACAAATAAAGACAATGGAAGTTCAAGATTTTAGTGTTATTGAAACCATAACATTGTCTAACACTTTTAAAGAAACTAATAAAACATGTTTCGAATCTGTATTAAAACAAAATAAATCAATAATGGCTTATCGCTAAGAAATCTGCAGAAAAAGCGTTAAATATAAAAATAAGCAGCATCGCCGACTGGTGCTCTAAAAAGTGTTAATGAAAGTATTTATGCTCTTTATGCATTATTTAAACAAAACTTAGAAAAAGTAAAAGACAAAGAGGTACACTTTCAATTTCTCACAAATATCCCCTGAAGTATTTGACACTAAATAGCTAAAAAATAAAGTGCACAACTTTCTTTTAATTCGACATTTCCAGTCATTCTTACCATTTACAAGTTTTGAATTTGCTTTACCTCGTATAAGGCCGCACAAGGAAAAAACTTTTTTCTCCCTAAATAAACAAAAATAATTTACGGCTGATCTACCAAAATAAAATAAACAAATCATTAGAATCATTTGCTTTCCCACCATTTAAGAGTCCATATGCACAATTTGTAGGCAGAAATGTTAGAAATTTCTATATAACACGAGAATTTCCGTAGAATAAATTTATTTTTGATTTTGCCAAAAGATAAACAGCGATATTTTTTTTCGTTGGGTTTTCTTAATTCCAGCTTTTATTAAAATTATCTTGTTTTAAAAGTCTTGAAAAAGAAATTATTTCCAATAAACAAAAATTTTACTCCAGAAAGTTTGTTTGTCTTTAGCATGCAATGTCAAATTTCTTTGATTTTAGCCTCATCGAATGTTAATCATGCAAAACTCGACAATTTTAAAACAATTAATATTGGCGATATAAAAAAATCTTAAACTTTATTCTCATGTTGGCATCTTAAATAGAAATGTATTTAATTTACTACTGATCTGTCTAGGTCTAAAATAAACAAAAGCTTAATATTATCAACTTCCGAACCATTAAAAATACAGACACCATATGCAATAAATTAGATATTTACTCTTTTTAATTTACAGTTTATCTAATCTAAAAACGTTTAATGAGTGAAACAACATTAGCCAGTGTTTATGCATTGCTCCCAGTGAAACGAAAGCGTTAGTTAAATCCAGATTAAATACGCGTTCGGGTTGAACTTTTGGATTAATTTTAATTGAAACTACATTTAAAAAATGTGGTAAATAGAGAAAATATGTAATAAACTTTATGTAAAACGAGTGTTAGTGTTAAAGTGCTGTGTTGTGTAATACGTTAAAGTATTTTAAACAAATTATAAAGTCGTGCTAAGTGAGTTACTTACTTAAACATTTGTGTGCGATTTTTGGAAAGCAGAAGTGGATTATATTTAAATAATGTTGGATATACAATTTGGTAAGTGTTTTAAGTAACTTTTATGATTTCGTTATTTGCAGACTAAATAATATTTATATCTTAAATTTGTACTTTTAATTTCCTATAGCCTTCCAGGTAATGGAAACAAATTTAGCCTTAAACAACTTCTCTAGGGAATTTTATAAAACATATATATTTTTTTATTTTTATCCTCAATATTTAGTTGCTTTATTTGCCCAAAAAATTATTTGTTATAAATCAATATATTCATTAAGTACTGTAGAAAAACCGGAATTTAAAGAAAACGCTAACGTGTAATGATGCCAAGACAAGAGATTCTCGCCTCTCGTCCTGTTCCGTCGAGACGAGAGACTAATTTATCTTTTATTTAAAGGGAGAAGACGACACGAAAGATCGCCCGGCTCTCACCGAGAATTTCTAACTTATTTCTTTTGATTTGTTGACCAAGACTTTGACTCACAATAAAAAAAAACATTATGAGCTAAGGTAAAAAAAAAATCAAATTACAATTAAAAAAGTATGAATACGTACCTACATGCAACTACGAATCAAATAAAAAAATATTATTAAAAACAAAAGAGATAAATATAAACTTGGTGTTTTAAAAAAGAGATATTAAAGAAAAATTGGATTACAGAGAAAAAGTGTTATAAAGATATTTCCTCTACAGGATAACTCAAGAAAATCTTGCCAAATAGTCCAGTAAATGAAGGAACAAAGCTGTAAATAAATCTGTACAGTTGTTTCTTGTGGCGCAATTCTTAAGTCTCATGAAATGCTTTCTAGCGAAAAAAAGTTTATTAACATTAACGGGTGGAAAAGGGCTAAAAATGGCCCCTCAAGGCCCGAAAAATGAGTTTCCCGCTAATATCTGCCAAAATATACGAATAGGCGTTTTTCATGTTTTTTATTAGCTTATTGCAAAGCCACATGAAAATAAAGGCCAAAAATATTTTTTCCCGATTTTTTTGGCCTCCGGAAACGCCTTAAAAATCAATTTTAAGTTTGAATTTTGTAGGCCCGTGACGTCACGGCCCTAAATTTTCTATTGGTGGAATTTCTGCTTTGTTGTCAGCTTTTTGTTATTCGATACGCCTGTCATCAAATATCGATATGCACAACATCTACAAAGTTGGCGTTTCCTGTCAATTGTCATATTGTCAATGTCAACCTGTATAACCTGTAATAATTTCTAATTTGTAAATAGTGTGTGTTCTTTCCAAATATTCCAATTTATTACTATAGTTATTATTATCGCCAAACTTTCCTTGATATGAACCCTTTTTACGAGTAAACTTCCGTTATTTTATTCAAAATGAAAAAAAGTGTATTGTTATTATTTGTGAAACCAGAAGCCGGCCGAGTTTAGGATCTTCAAAAATATTCTTTTCTCTTCAAAAAAAAGACGATAGGAGAAAGCCTGGTGTGCTGCTGTAGGTATTGAAAAATGCCCAAAGGACATGCCTATTATTGTTGTGAAAACCATTTTGATGTAAGTTTTTATGTTTTATTCCAATTGAAACTATTTAGGTAGTCTGGCTGTGTTTTAGTGTAAAGTCTAAAAAGCATTTCGCATTTTAGCATTTTGTTAAAATCGATAGGATTGTCGATATCGATAGTTCCTAAACAGACTTGGCATCCATGTTGAATTTGATTGGTTAGGGGAGTGGCGGGCTATTTAAATTACAATGATAATTAAACCTTAAATAGAAAAGTACGGGGTTTGTATTTTTCCGTGTTATTTAGCAGGTTTTGCTTAATTGTGTTTCTACTTTTAATTTTTACACACAACATTATCAATATTAATTGAGTGAAAATACCCTATTGGAGAACTTTTGTGAAAACAAAAAATTAAGATCCCCTTGTAGTCTACAAAAATGGTTTTTATATTTTTTTTTTCTAAAAATCGATAGTTTTCGAGATAACGGGACCCAAAAGTCCCCTCATTTAAGCTGCCGCTCTACCGCTAGAATGCCGCTATCTTTATGGATTTACTTATAGGCGGGCGGACGAATTGTTCTATTACTCGAGCAATAATGTAAATTTTTTTATCATTAAAAATTCATCGGAATGGGAAACCCCGAACCTATCATTGCATATTAGTTTGAGTCCATTCTGATTTTTCTTGGATATTAAAAAAAGCGAACAAAGTTTTTTCCACAATATTTTGAGAGTACCTCATTAATTTATTGATATTAAAAAAAAATGGTTTGTTATTAACATTTCTTTTTTATAATAAGACCTTAGTAAGTATTCAATGATTCCAGAAAATTTTCTTCACAAGTTTTCTTGCGTTTTGGTAAAAAACTGTTTTGCCCATCTGCATTTTTTAGCCGTTTCCGGAGTTCTAGAAAATCTGTATGTTATGGATTTTTCGATGGCCGTTTTTGCGAAAAATATTGGTGTTGCGAAAATAATGGTAAAAACCATTTTTGGTGATTTCGAGGTGATCTTCATTTTTTGTCTGAACAAAAATTCTCTAGTTTGCATATTTTGGCAGATATTTGCGGGAAACTTATTTTTGGGACTTTGGAAAGCCATTTTTAGCGGGTTCCCACGTCGGAATCGTGATAAACTTTTTCTCGCTCGAAAGCATCCGCGAAAACCTAAGAATTGCGCCACAAATGAAAACTGTACAGATTTATTTACAGCTTTGGGTACTGGACTAAAACAACATTACGCAAGTAATTGTTTTTAATACAAAAAGAGATAGAAGCTTAAGTTATTGATTTCTAACTTTAAAATCTACTTAGATGTATATATTACCATAAATCATATTTTCATTACGGGAAAAAAAAAAATGGGAGAATACGCTCTCGACCGAGAGAAGGGGGTTCTCGCCGAGTCGAGATTGCCATTGTCTCTTGAATTCACGAGACGGGACGAAAGTATGGCTTCTTTTGTCTCGTTTTGTTTCTTAACGACACTACACACATAGTATTCAAAGCCACAAAAGGTGACACATAGTTACAACTTAATAAATGTTTAGGTTTATTAATAAACCGCAGTAAAGGTAAACAACAGTTTATTTTGAAAGCAGACCCTTGTAACAGTAAAACATACTTTATTAAATTTTTATACATATTTTAGAATAGAGTCTTCTCGGATTACTTTCTATGTACAATAATAATTAATCAATAACAAAAATAACAAATGAATTAGGTATTGTATAAAATATCACGTTCCATTAAGGCTGATAAAACAACACTAAAAGACTTCCGCGAATATTTGGATTTACCTACTTGTAGGTATCATTTATTTTTAAAAAAGAGGATTTAGTAAACTATACAAGCTAGTGATTATAAATATAAATTCGACGAAATAAGAACATCAAATGAATTTTTACAAGAAATTAAATCTACTATTAATAAAATATGTTTGCCTTAATTTTAGCCATGCAATGCTACAGTTTCATTTCTCCATTATTGTACCATATGTAAATATTGCATTAGGTATAAAACATGGAATAGTATTATAGAAAAAAAACATAAATAATGTTATAAAAACTGAATTGGGCATTCCCGAGGGTAGCCCGTTACTTTGTAATAGTACATGTTATTATTTCATTTAACTAAGACTACAGTCTACAGTTTTGTGAATTAACTACATTTTTAAACTAAATAAGTTAAACTATGTACCAGGTGTCCAAATAAGAAAGGACGCCTACTGTATCTCAGAAAATGTTTATCGCACAGCGTTGGGGAAAAAATATTTTTGTAAAAGTGGTCAAGAGAAATATCTGGAAATTATTTTTAAGTTTCTGAAATGGCCGCTAGGGGGCGTAACTGCAATCTTGAATCTAAAAAAGTGATGTTTCTGTGAATTTTGCTATAATAACCTAACAAAAAAATACCTGGTCTTTAAAGTCGAGGATAATCTGAACCTTTTTTGTTTAACAATTTTTGCTGTATCTCTAAAAATAAAGTGGTGGGGGGTATTCAAAGGTTTCCGTAAAACACTCCCTGTATCTTCTAAACGGCTGAGCCGATTATAACAAACTTGGGCTAGTTGAAAAGAGCTATTCTTGGGCTATAAATCTTAAAATATTTGAAGTTTTCTTAGTTTCACATGTCACCGCTTGAGGGCTTTTTTCAAGATTCCGACAGAAATGGTTAATTTTCACAAAAAAATTAAATACATTGGTATATATTTTTTTTCATGAACAAGTAGCTAAATAATGCTTAAACAAGCTTGCGAAAACCTTATCTCGATATCGTATTCGTTACCTAAAATTTAGGCCAAAGAAAATTTTATACGTCAATATCTCAGAAACTATAAAAACTACAAGAAATATTACATTACATAAATTATGTATTTTTACAAAACCTTTAATTTAGGTTATAAATTATTTTCGTCTAAATGCAATACTTTACGAGTTATAATCAAAAAATCTAATTTTCAAGATACACAATTTATGTTTTATAAAATTTCTTGTAGCTTTTATAATTTTTGAGATATTGACGTATAAAATTTTCTTCGGTCTAAATAATAGGTAAGGAACAAGATATCGAGATGCGATTTTCGCGAGCTTGTTTAAGCATCATTTAGCTACTTTTTTATAAAGAAAAAATTATACCAATGCATTTAATTTTTTTGAGAAAATTAACCATTTCTGTCGGAATTCCGAAAGAAGCCCTCTAGCGGCGATATGTGAAACTAACAAAACTTTCAATATTATAATATTTAAAGCCCTAGAAAAACTCTTGTCAACTTGCTCAAATTTGTTAAAATCGGCTCAGCCGTTTCAAAGATACAGGGTGTGTTTTATGAAAACCTTTGAATACCCTCCACCACTTTATTTTTAGAGATACAGCAAAAATTGTCAAACAAAAAAGGTTCAGATTATCCTCGACTTTAAAGATCAGGTATTTTTTTGTTGGGTAAATATAGCAAAAATTACCGAAACATCACTTTTTTAGATTCAAGATTGCAGTTACGCCCCTTAGGGGAGTTTTCAGAAACTTGAAAATAATTTCCAGCTATTTCTCTTGACCACTTTTACCAAAAATGTTCTTTCCCCAACGCTGTGCAATAAATATTTTCTGAGATACAGCCGGCGTCCCTTCTTATTTGGACACCCGGTACATAAATGATAAAAAATAAAAAATGAAAAGTCAAGAAATTACGTAGCGATTTCACAGCACCGTTTTATTTAATTGAATTATATTTTAAATGATGCCTGTTATCGAATTACTTTCTATGTTCAATAATCAAAAATTAAAATAAAAAAACTAATTATTGTATAGAATATCACGTTCCAATAAGGATGATATAAAAACACTAAGAGACTTCCGCAAATATTTGATTTACTTACTTGTAGGTATCATTTATTTTTAAAAAGACGAGTCAATAAACTATACGAGTGAGTTATTGTAAATATACATTTGACGAAATAAGAACATTAATTATTTTTTACAACAAATTTACTATTAAAAAATATGTTTGCCTTGCTTTTAGCCATGCAATGGTACATTTTCACTTTTTCATTATTGTACCATATGTAAATGATATATTAAATATAAAACATGGGATGGTATTATAATAAAACAGAAATAATTTTATGAAAGCTGGATTGAGTAGTCCCAAGAAAGCCCGTTACTTTGTAATAGTACATGTTAATGTTTCATTTAATCATTTAACTAACTAAGACTACAGTTAAGTGAAATTTCTACATTTTTAAATAAATAAGTTAAACTTCGATGTACATCCATTAATATAGAATATAAAAAATAACATTTACCCAATGTGGTATTTCTCGTTAAATTTTTTGAATTGTTTTTTTTTTCTAAGTGGTAAAATGAATAATTAACAAGTCAAGAAATGACGTAGCGATAATATAGCACCGCTTAATAATGACATCTATTAAACATCACAATTGTCCAAATTACATGTGTCCAAATGACATGCCAATATAATATTTGTTAAAAATAACTTTTTTCTTCAACCGTCAAAAAATTTTGACATTTTTGTACTATTTTCAGGTGCAAAAGCAATCAATTTTCATAGCGCAACCAACAAAAATGTGCTCGTTGCTTAGCAAGACTTTTAATCCTAGGATTAAAAAAACTGTTTTTGAATAACTAAATGTATTAATTTTGACTTGGTTGGAGAAAAAGTAGTATATATCATACGGATTAAAAGATGCACTTTTAATCCTAATAATATAATATACTATTGGCATCCGTCACATGTAAAAAAACTGCTAGTTTCTTATGTTACCCATATTCTTAGTTTTAAAAAAAATATAACTTATAATATAAAAATACAAAATATTACAATTATTTTTAAACTTAGTTTGATTTCAATATACATTTCTTAACTTTATCTTTAAAATTTCCTCTTTTTAGCAGAAAGCTTTGTGTTTCATATTTTTTAAAGATATTTTAATTTTTGTTTTTTTTTTAAAAGCTTACTACATCATCTGCATTTTTAAAAATGAATATGACACGTTTAATATTGTTAATACCCATATCATTAAGACAATTTAAATTTCACTTTTTAAATTTTTAGGATAATTTTCGACATTTAAAATTAGGTAATTGTCTAGTCAACATTTTACATTAAGGATATTATATGCACTGTCTGTCTTAATGGTAGTTATTTTTTAAACCGTTTATAATATAAAAATTACCTTATTTGTACTTAAGCAAACATTAAAAGATAATAGTCATTTATATATGTACATAAGTTTTATTATTTTAGATGAAGAAATAAAGATGATTTTAATGTTGTCTTACTAGGAAATAACCAACAACGATTGTATCTTAAGCAATTATTACTCGGAATATTGTAATTTTATTCTTTTTTCTGTCCATATACATACTTTGTATAAAGGACACAAATCTTTTAATAGCAGACAGAGTATTTGACTTAAAATTTCAAATGCCAGTATCTCAAAAAACGAACAGAGAAAAATTAGTTATATTAAAGTAAGTGTATAAATATTGAATAATTTACAAAGAATATAACTTAACGGCCATATTCGGATAGTTATTGCAATACAAGAAGAATAAATACATTTTTAAACTATTTATTTTCACTTGTATTTTGTTACCAGTTACCAAGTAGAGCAAAGAGATATGATTTTTTGCACTTACTGTGTTTGCATATTTTAGTATCATACAGTTCTTCGTACCTAAAAATGTTTGTTATTAAATCTTGGTGATAAAAAAAGATGTTTAGTGAAAATCTGATATTTAGTCGATGCAATAAAGCACTTAAAGGCCAAAAGTTCGGAATTTTTTGTACTAAGACGTATCGGAATGCGGTTTTTTTTTCATTCGCTTCTAAAAATTTTTTGTAAAAAATGTACCTATTTTTAACTTAGAAACCGCAAATTGCTTTCTGGCAAAATGCATTCAAAAAATGCATTTTTGGGACGGCTTTTGGAAGATGTGATAAGTTTCTAAATAAAGTAAAACGGCCCAAATCGGGTCCTCGGGGTTTATTTTCGAGGAACGCCGATGAACGTCATCTACGTGGAACTTTCCCAAAATTCACGCAGGGAAGGAGAGAAACTCGACGCCGGAGGTTTTTTAATCCTAAATTAAATATGGCATCGGCGAACCTCCCCGGGCACTTTGCATGGAACCGGACGCGGACCTCATCTCCGAGGATTTTTCTCACATTATTGAAAAAGACGAACCGAAAAATTTTATTGGGGTTTTTTTGGGAAGCTGAATCCGAATTTATTGGTGTAAACGACCCCCCGAACGGTGCACCAGCCGTTACTAAGAAAAATTTAAAAAAATATATGGAAAAAATAAGGATAATTTTTAAACTAAAATATGAATTTGACCAATAAATAAGTTTTAAAATAAAAAATTTACAACCTTAAAATAACGATTTTAATTTGTTTTTAATTTTCCCACAGTATCCAACAAAAATGGAAATCAAAAGTAAGTAAAACACATTAGAGGCCTACAAAATTTTTGTTTTCGGCCTTGATATAATAATAGTTTTTCAAAATAGAAAAAAATTTAAAGGGTTGTTAAAAAAAATAATAGGGGGATTTTTAAAATTGGCCCAAAAAAATTTTGGGAAGAAAATATAATTAATTCCTAAAGGGCCCGCATGTTTTAAAATTGAAAACCCCCCAAACCCCCGCGGAAAATGAAATTGAACCAAAATCCTTTCCCGAAATTTTAATTCAGCAACCAAAAATAAAACCCCGGGCGCCAAGTTTCTCTCCTTCCCTGCGTAAATTTTGGGAGAGTCCTACGGAGATGACGTTTAGGGCCAGGTTACGGTCCACCAGGTGTTCAAGGGGTCGTTTCCGCCGTAAAATTCGGATTCAGCGCCCCAAAGTACCCCCCATAACGATTTTCGGTTCGTCTTTTTCTATTGTGTGAGGAAAACCCTTGGAGGTGAGGTACGCGTCCAGGTCCGTCGAGTTTCTCTCCTTCTCCGCGTGAATTGCAGGAGAGTCCCACGGAAATGATTCATCGGCGTTCCTGAGCTCCAGATCCGCTGTGAGTCAATTTAAACATCATAATCTTTATCAGCGACCTCGAAAACCTTGGGGAACCCGATTCGTACCAGTTCTGACTCTTATTTACAGTTATTAAATATTTCAAAAGCCGTTTCAAAAAATCCATTTTTTTAATGCACTTTTGGCTGCAGAAATGCAATTTGCGGGTTGTATAGTTCACAAAGTAGGTGGTTTTAAAAAATGGAAAACATTTTTAAGAATGCAAAATCAATTCGTTTCTGTCTAATTATAAAAATTTGAGGTTGAGTGTTTCACGGTTTTCGACCAAAAATTAAGCAACAGTAGACATGCATAGGGCAAAATAAAAAACCCAATAAATGGTCATATTATATCTTAACAGTTATGTTACCTTTTTAAAAACGCCAAGTAAAAAGACATCAATATAAAAGTTTTAATAATAAAGCTAACTTTATACCAAATTAATTTCATTTTGTTTTTGGTTTTGTCATTTATAATCATTAAACTCTGCAACTGTTTAAGCTTATAATTCCTTTGCTAAATTTCTGTAATATACTAAAAAATACAATTACAATACTTGAAATGCATTATACATACAGCATATTATAAACGTATAAATTAACTTCAGCGAGCCATCGCTAGGTAAAAACAATTTGTATAAAAAAAACCTTTAACCGCAATTTATAGCACGAACATATATAATTTAATGAACAAGTGACCTCTCCGGTTTCCTTGATTCAATAACACGATATTTGCTGCCCTAAAATCACTTTTTAACAACGAACTACGTTACTAGAGATGTGATCGACCATGACTGTAAGTATTTTGTGCCCCTTTTTTTCCGAGGAAAAAAGGTGGAAACCATTCAAGCATTTAGGGCAAGCCCCAAGAAATCCATTGAAAACTACGGTAAAAGGCCGGAAACCGGACTTAACGAGACCACTTGTCCCTTATGTATTTTGTGGCGCTAATTACGAAAATGGGGGTTAGAACTTTCAGCAATGGTCGGAACACCCTGAAATTGAAAAACGCCCCTAAATAGGGGTGGGTTTGGGAAAAAATTGACGTTTCGCAAAAATAAGCCATCTTATATGTTTTTGGGTCGCTGATTTCGGGAAAAACGAGGTGTCGAGACTGTAAAATTTGTGCTACACCCCCCCCATGCGAGACACCCCCGTCCAGTACATTCCAAAAATTTAAATTTTTAAATTTTTTAATAAAAAGTATCAAGATCTTTCTGATACGCGTATTTTTCTTTTAGTCTTTATTTAAAGTGATCTTCCATAAACAAGAATTACCCGAAAACAAAATCAATATTCCTTTGAATTAAAACTACTGTTTAGTTTAAATATGCCGCGTTGGAAGCACTAGGAGACTCCAGAGTTCGTGCGAATAGGTGGTGGAATCAGGTTTCCTCTCTATATTCCCACCCATATTTCGTGCATTCTAACATCAATGTATATGTATACTTCTCAGTTCCCGCTCATTCTGTTCTTGTACACTTTCGACGCAATTGAATAATTTTTCATCTCATCATATAGCCTAAATTAATAATATATATATATATATATATATATATATATATATATATATATATATATATATATATATATATATATATATATATTATATATATATATATATATATATATATATATATATATATATATATATTATAT
>JAHBCN010012151.1:0-27494 GCA_019359885.1 Listronotus oregonensis
TTTTTTTTAGTTTTAAAGCACCAAAAAAAATTTTTGGACCTTTATCATACAGGGCTTAAAAAAATTTGCTATTATTGTGTCAGAGCTATCCGCCCCGGAAACAAATAAGCCAAATATAATTTAAAATTTCATCTTAAGAAGATTTATCTAGTTCCATCATATTAAAAAAATTTTTAAAAAAAGTTCCTTATTTCATTAACGAATAAAATTTTTTCCGGAAATTTTCCCCATAATAACAATTGTTGTGACAATTGTAACCGGAAATTATTGGGAAAAAATCCGTTAATGAAAGTCCCAAACCCTATTTTTAAAAGTTATTTAAAAAAAGTTTCGGAAACCGTTATGTACCGATTCCGTAGGGGGGGTCATAGACAAAATGTTTAGAGAACTTGTCATAATTTTTTAGGTTTTCTATTAGCCCAGGTTGCCCAATTCTGGGACATTATGTTTTGATAGGCTTACCTTTTTATGTAAAAAGCAATAATATCCTTAGTTGTCTTTTGTTTTTAAGGTATCTTTAACGACGGTACAGAGCTGCGCATATCGAACATACGACACGAAGACATCGGAGACTACACGTGCATCGCGAGAAATGGGGAGGGCCAAATATCACACACCGCGAGGGTGATTATTGCTGGAGGTGCTGTCATTATGGTGCCACCCACTAACCAAACCAAGTTGGAGGGAGATAAGGTATGGTATATAGAAAAGTTATAATTAGCTAACAAAAGTTAAAAAAACAAAAATTTAAAACGATTACATGAAACTTACTCCTTTAATCTTTTTATTTTAAAATTATTTAGGACTCGCTGAGATCAAAATGCATAAAAAAATACATAAAATATAAATGATATAAGAAGACCACTTTATTTACAGATTACAAGACATGATTTATAACTTTTATTAGGTTTAGGTTTTTAGGTTTAAAGTAAGAGACTTTTTACGCTCTCCACTGCGACCGCTCGGTCTATTGTGGCTCACACCTTTTTATATTTCTCCCAATAGGATCGGACTTCTAATGAATCCGATACCAGATTGGGAGAGAGTTCTTACATCTCCTCTTGCTCGTGTCGCTACCGGACAAGCACAATATGTGTTCTGGTGTCCCTGTCTCCTGGAAAGAATGACGGCCGACGATAGATCCGTCATGCCCTCCTCTCCCGGTATAGTGACGTGGATAGCTACCAGGTCCTTATTACAGGAACCAGATGTTCCTTCTGAGGCCGTATCCCCGGCCTTTCCCTATGAAAAACGTCCTATCCGCTTTCTGATTAAAGCCAGGAACCAATTTTCCCTATAAAAGCGGTTCTGTCCGACTTCTGTATGGATTTAGGCATCCCTTCCTAAGCACCTGTTTATTTGGGATGGATTAGTCCTTCCCCGTGAACCAGGCGCCGGTGACTTCAGGGGCACCTTACGAAACGGATTCACCCGCTTCGGTCTGCGCACCTTTGTCTGTTAGTGACCTTGGAAGGCACCTCTCGAAACGGATTTATTGGTCTTTCGGACCTTCAACTTTTTTTGTGGAGCTGTGTAATTTTACGGTTCCCTACTAGAAATCTTAAAAGATTACTCTTGCACTCGACCGGTTATCTATCAAAGGCATATTTCTCGGAAACGACATAACATTGAAAATTAAACTTTATTACTTGTTTTTTGGGGTTTTTCGGTCATTTTTAAAAAAAATAATGAATTGAGTTTCGGTTTATTTAGTTAAATCATCAGAAAAACCCAAAATATTTTTTTATTATTGTATTTAATTAACATGAGAAAAAGTTGATTTATTAATTTTAAAAAGTAAACACTTACCAATTTTTAAAATTACAAGCATTCATTTTACCAGTGGTTTAAAACTGGTTTTTTTTTTTAAAAATATAAACAAACATTTGAACCTAGGTTAATTTTGGGGAATTGTTTTATTGGGGGCCTTTTTTCCTTTTTTTTTTACAACAAAAATTGTTGTAAATGGAGGCCCCTTTCCGTTTCTTTCCGGGAAATTTACGGTATTGTGTTTTTTTTGTGAATCTTTTTTTAATTTTTTTTTTTATTATTACTTTTAAATTAAAAAATTTAAAATTTTCAAAGTCAAAATTATGCAAGTTATCAAGTGCATGATTTGACGGGGGTGTGTGGTTACTGTTAGGATATCTTATGTTTTTTTTTTTCTTTAACTCTTTTTTTAAGATTGTCTTTTTGGCCAATTTGTTTTTTTGAATCCCCAGTCGATTTTGTATTTAAAAGTTTGTTTTTTTGATTGTAGGTTTAAGTTTTGTAAAAGTTTTTTAATTGTTGTTGGGGGTTTTTTTGCAATTTGTATTTTGTAAGGTTTAAGCATTTAATTTTTTTTTTGTTATATCGGGACGTAGGAAGGGAAATATTTTTTTATTTTCAGATGTATTTTCACTGTCTTTGTTAAATTGAAATTTTATTTTTTTGTGCTTTAATGATTTTGGTTAAAAAAAAAAAGGGGAATTAAGGGAAAAATTTTAAGGGTTTGGTTTTTTTGTTTTCCAAATTTTTTTTCCCCAAAAATAAATTCAATATATTAATAAATTATAATCTTTTCATCCAAAAAATTAACATGAAACAGAAAACAATAAAATCAATAAATTTTCTTTTGATCTTACTATCTTTACCAAGATTTGGAAAAAAAAAAAATTGTTTAAACAGGTATGGTTGGTAGATATTTAAATTTTTAATTCAAAATGTAATTAAGTATAAAAGAAGGAAAAATTATTGGTTCAGCTGTTAAAGTTATCCAGTGGAAATCATAGACCAAAAAATTTGAAAAGTTCAAATCCTTAAAAAATAAATAACTTACCAAATAAATTTAAAGAACCGATCATTAAGCACGAATAAATAAAATTTACAATTCTAACAAAGACAGTGAAAATACATCTGAAAATAAAATATATTTCCCTTCCATAGTCCCTGATATAACACAAAAAATTAAACATGTTCTTAAACCTTAAAAAAACAATTGCAGAAAAACCTAACAACAATTCTAAAAATCTATTTACAAAACTTAAACCTACAATCAAACCCCAATCAAACAAATTTAATATACAAAATCGACTGCCCTGATTGACACAATTTGGAAACAAGACAATACTTAAAAACAGAGTTAAAGAACATCAAAAAAGCATAAGATATCTAACAGTAACCCCACAGCCCTGTCAAATCATGCATGAACTTGCATATTTGACTTTGACAATGTTTATTTTGAATTTGAAATATATAAAAAACATTAAAGAAATGATCAATTAAAAAACACACAAACCGTAAATTCAGAACAGACACGAGGGTCTAAACTCCATTCAACAATTTATTGTTGCAATAGAAATAATAAAAAAAACCAATTTTTTCACCCCAATAAAACAATTCTGTATAAATTAACCTAAGTAATGCAAATGTTTGGTTCATAGTTTTTAAAAAGATAAAATTTCAGTATTATATCAACCACTGAACAAAAATGTAGTAGAATGTTATCTAGTGCTTGTAATTTTTACAATATAGTTGGTAAGTGTTTACTTTACAAATTATATACAATCATACTTTTCTCAAAATTCATCATGTTAATTAAATACAATAATAGAAAAAATTTTTAGATATTCTGATAGGTTTAACTAAATAAACCGAAACGTCAATTAAACATTGATTTTTATTTAAAAAATGACCGAAAACCCCAAAAAACAAGTAATAAAGTTTAATATTGCAAACGGTCAAGAAAACAAAACCAAATTGAAAATTAATACCTATTTTGACAGTCGAAAGTTATATTTTTTTATTGCGAGATTGTTGGACAGATTAGGAACAAATATGTAAATAATTTTTGGTATAAAACCTAATAAGTTAAGAAAAAACTTATTGTCCAAAACTGAATGTTAATTTAGTCTAATATTCTTTTTCAGTTCGCTAATTTGCTTCCAAAGCGACTGATGCAGTATTTTTTCCCTATTTTTATGCCTTCGGTCTTTAATATTCATTAGACAGGACCCTTTTATAATAAAAAATAAATGTTTAAATTTAAATAGTTTTCTTATCAATTCAATCAAGTCTCTCCCTACTCCATACCAATGGTTGCCGACGATGCTGTGGGATCAGTGGTAGTACAAGTGACTGTATGAAAATAGTCCAAAAGACCTTATTCGGCGATAAACTGTTCTCATTGTTATTGCCCTACCGACAGCATTAAACCACTGATTCGTAACTGCCCTTGTTGAAAAAAAAAACGATCTCTAAGTGCTAGTTGCCTAAAATAACGATCTTTTTGCTTTGTAGTCTGTCTTTGGCGTCCAGTATTTCTAACTCGTCGATTTCGGTCTTCTTAAAACTACGCTCGATAACATCTTATCACTGTAGCTTCGTTTTGATTCACTCAATTAACGGAAACTGGTGAAAACTTTGATGTCGATTAGTGGCTAAATGGTTAGGTTTATCGTCATTGATGAAAAGTAATTTTTTTTTGAGTTTTAAAATGTCTTTAAGCTGATATATTTAAATTTGCAATATCTGTCCAAATAAAAAGAAAAGCTAGTAAATAAGTTTTGTGTTTCAGGTAAAGTGCCCTCTAGCGGTGTTCAAAGGAACTACTTTTAACGTATAATATTAGAACCTAAAGAGCTCGGTTTGTATGCCGAACATCAGCTAAATTGATGAGAGAATAAATGTAATATGGCGGAAAAACAAAACTAAAAATTGAACTTTGCACCCCTGTTTCTTGGTAACCATCGAGATCTCGACATTTTGCCAAATCACTTTATAACATTATTTTCCTTAAAATTTTCTAACGCATTTTCCGAACACCTTGTATAAATAATATTATTATTAAAGAACAGTTTGGAAAAAAAAATTCTTAAATCACAATTTATATGTTTTCTTTTTCTTTTGCAGGTTCAATTTAATTGCGAAGCTAAAGCTCAACCTGGCAACGTCACAGTAAAATGGTTTCGAGAAGGCGCACCAGTTAAGGAATTGGCAGCGTTGGAAACGAGGGTCACTATAAGAAGAGATGGATCTTTGGTTATCAATCCCGTCAGCTCCGATGACTCTGGACAATATCTATGCGAAGTCAGCAATGGAATTGGAGAACCCCAGAGCGCATCAGCCTATTTAAATGTCGAATGTAAGTCTCATTTTGTTTTGGTAAAGTTTAGTAGCAGGGGGGCTCTGGGATTTTCAGGATTTTTAATCTAAAAAGTGAGATATGAGACCCACAACAAATCATACCAGATGCTATTGGTCTCAAGGGAAACCTTAAACTTTGTTAAAAAAAATTTTCACTTTGGAATCTGCAAAAAAATGGATTTTTTTGCAGCGCTCCCAGAGAAGTTTATATTTTATGCAAATATTTAGGATGCCTCTAATTTAATGAAACATTCAAATATTTTTGCGAAATTTGGGATTTAATGATAAAATTTGATCAAATTCACAAAAAAAAACAAACAGAGGATTTGCTTTAGATTTTTGTCTGCAGCACTTTAAAAAATCAACATGTTTTGCAAATTCCAAAATAAAAAGAGTGACCGCAAAAACCGCTCAAAAACTGCCCGTTTTTTCACAATTTACAGAGAGGTAAGGAAAAGACATACAAATATGTATTTTATACCAAATTACTCGTCACCAAAAATAAGAATAAGCAAATTTTCAATAATCACCCTTATTTAGGGGTTGGAAAGTCGACAAATCTAAAGACTTGCGAAAAAAACAGTAGTATTAAAAGTTATTCTTACTGCGATGTTTGTTTTGAATGGACCTTGAAAAAATGAAATAATACATCTCTATTCCTAAGAAGGTTGTTAACCAACCCCCATAGATTATGTGGGGGTGCAATCATCCCCCAAAATATATAAAATCATATGCAAATCTAAAAATTGCAAAAAAAAGAATCAGAATTTTCAGGACATGTCTAATAGGTACTAAATGTATATGATAATCAACCACCCTTTTACAAGGGTGAAACAATGGGAAAAATTGAATGAAATGCTAGCTTTTTCAAAAAAGTCTTAGCTTTGTATTTTTGTTGATCCAAGTATATAAAGCAGGTGTACCTACATTTTTTGAGTTCACTTTTTAGTCCAGTAACTGAAGTTCTGAAAGTACCTGAAGCTGTAAATAAATTTGTACAGTTTTAATTTGTAAAGCAATTCTTAGGTCGCGGAGGCTTTCAAGCGAGAAAAAGTTTATCAAGATTGCGATGTGGGAACCCGCTGAAAATGGCCCCTAAAAGTCCCAAAAATGAGTTTACCGTGAATATCTGCCAAAATATGCAAATTAAAGAATTTTTGTTTGGACAAAAAATAAATATCACCTCAAAATCTACAAAAATGGTTTTTACCATTTTTGTAAATCCATAACCTACAGATTTTCTAGAACTTCGGAAACGGCTAAAAGATGCAGATGGGCAAAATATTTTTTTATTAAAACGCAAGAAAGATGGTAAAGGCAATTTTCTGAAATCATTGAACACTTGCTAAGGTCTCACTATAAAATAGAAATGTTAATAACAAACCATTTTTTCAAAAAAATAAATTAGTGGGATACTATCAAAATACTGTGAAAAAAAACTTTGACCGCTTTTTTTAATATTCTAGAAAAATCAGAATGGACTCAAACTCATATGCAATGATAGGTACGGGCTTTCCAATTCCGATGAACTTTGAATGATTAAAAAATGTACATTATTGCCCGAGTAATGGAACAATTCGTCCGCCCGCTTATAAGTGAATCCATGAAGATAGCGGCATTCTAGCGATAAAGCGGCAACTGAAATAAGGGCACTTTTGGGTTCCGTTATCTCAAAAACTATCGATTTTTTCAAAAAATTTATAAGGATCATTTTTGTAGATTACAAGGCATTCTTTGTTTTTTGTCTAAACAAAAAATCTCCAATTCGCATATTTTGGCAGATATTAGCGGGAAACCCATTTTTCGGGCCTTGAGAGGCTATTTTCAACCCTTTCCCACTTGATAATGTTGATAAACTTTTTTTAGCTCGAAAGCATCCCCGAAGACCTAAGAATTGCGCCACAAGGGAAAACTGTACAGATTTATTTACAGCTTTGTCTCTTTATTTACTGGACTAAATAATTTATTATCAATAACTTGTATGAAACACCCTGTATCTTTAACAAAGTATATTTATTACGAAAAGCAACGACAATTTTGACAAAGCTACTTTAAAATTATGTGACCTTATTTAGAATACAAAAGAAAGTTTATTTTCTCAAAAATTCCGGATCGGGAAATTAAATGTGTTTTTTTTTTCAGATCCAGCCAAAGTAACCTTTACCCCCACAGTACAATACCTGCCCTTCCGGCTGGCCGGCGTAGTTCAGTGTTACATCAAAGCGAATCCCCCTTTGCAATACGTCACGTGGACGAAGGACAAACGCCTGCTAGAGCCATATCAAACCAAAGATATTGTCATTATGAACAATGGATCACTATTGTTTACTAGAGTTAATGAAAATCATCAGGTGAGTGTAAAGTAATCATGTACATTTAAAATATAACATCGGTAACATCAAAAATAAAACATGTAAATCATTTTATGCATTAAAAATATTTTATACCACTAAAACAGTATATTGTTCAAATGTTTAAGCAAAAAATTTAATTGACCCTTACGTTAAAAAATAATTTAGTAAAAGTTTACTAAATTTAGGATAAAAAATCGCATGTGTGCAACCTGTCCCCAAAAAAGAATGCAAAACTCTCCCTTCTAACTATAGAGCTACTTATATCTCTTCTTTCTGTTGTTTGCAAAGTAATGGAAAAATTCATTAATTCCCAAATCTTGAAGTACTTGGAAAAACACAAATTTTTCATGACAGGCAGTATGAATTCCGTCACAGACGATCCACAGATGATCATCTTTTCTTTGTCTCACACAACTGGAACAAGTCCCTTGAGTTTCTTAGTAAATCCCAGATCGTTGCTCGTAACATATCTAAAGCTTTTGATCAGGTATGGCATGATGGGCTTCTTAACAAACTTCCAGTTTATTGCTGACACGAGTTGATTTTCTGTAGAAAACGTTGACGGCGGCGGCGTTGGGTTCTTGATAAGCCAATCTTTTGCAACTGTGGAAGTAGTTTCTTGAACCGAGAGGTTTAGTACATTGGAAGATGGCATTGACGGTTGTTGCTGAATAGTGGAAGGTGTTTTGGTAAAATTGAGTATTTTGTTTGAAATATCCTTTCTAAAATTTGTTGAATTCTCGAGGTATCCTTCAGCTGATGTAGACTGCCAGCCTCCAAGACGTTTAATGTTGGATATTTGTTCTCCGGAGTTTGCAAGAAATGTTGCAGAAGACCGGCGAAAACATGCCAGCATGCAATTCCGGGTTAGGAAGTTTGAGATAGGCCGGTATTTCCGATGTCATTTTTCCGAAGGTATTAATGCCGATACATTGTACTGTACACACTCCGTGTTTATAGTTCACAAAAAATCGCCTATGTGGTGTTGTCGGCTTTCTTAAACTGGCATACTTTCTATATAGATTCAAAAATTTCTATTTTCGGCATCTCTAGAAATGACAAAGCTTTTAGAGCTGTGATTTTTTGTGTCTGGGATGTGTATCAATACTAAATTTTCTTGGTCATCAATATGGTCCAGACATATTTTTGTTAACTCCTCTCTACAACAAACGCCCGCTAAGCCAAAAATCGTAGCCACTTTTATATGTAAATAAGTATCATTTGGCGCTTCATTCATAAATTTCGATATTTCTTCCTTTAGAAAACCTTTAGCCTTTTCGGGTCTAAAACCAACGCTTTCCTTTTTAAAATAGGCCGTCACTTTGAAAAACTTGCTTAAATCAATGTTTTTTCGTAACTTAATGATACATTTTAGCATAGAGTATCTAGACCGTAATGTATTGGGTTTACATGTTTTTGATAAATAAAAGAAATAGGCCAGAAAAATCTCTTCTTTAAAAGACTTCACATCCTTACTTTGACATCAGCACTCAAACATAACAAATTCTTTTTCATACCTGTGACGAGATTTCATGGGCAGGAGATCTATACTTGCTATTCCTCCTGCTTTGATAATCGATGCTGGAAAATCGTCGTAAGAATCCATTGAAAATGTTACTCCAATTTAGTTAAAAAATGCGTGACAGAAAATTAATTTTTGTAGATGCATAAACAATTAGTTCGTTGCTATGGATTCTTTGATAATTTATATGAAGTTATTAAAAATATGTACTTACATTTGGTAAATTAGGATTATTTAATAAGTGTTATAAAAAGACTGTAAAATTACAGCAAAATTAAGTTTTTTCAAATATTTTATAAGCAAAATTATGCATTATTTTATAATTAGATACTATTTTATGTTCCAAAAACTAAAAGATTTTACTAGTGGTATTTTAAAGTAGTAAAGTTTTCCGCACGTTTGTAGAAAAAAATTACATAAAGTAAAAGATTACTACCTATTTTTCTTTCTGTAGATGAAAAGCCTTAACCGCCTGGCGTTTAAATGTAAAAAGCTATAGTTAGTGGGACAAGTATCAAATAGTACAATTCTAAAATCGAGAAAGCTGTGTATGAGGTTTTATTTTTATGTTATTTTTTATTCCAGGGTCGATATACCTGTACCCCTTATAATGCTCAAGGTACTCAAGGTAGCTCAGGCCAAATGGAGGTACTTGTAAGGAAACCGCCAACATTTACCATTGAACCTGAACCAATGTACCAAAGAAAAGTAGGAGAAACGGTAGAAATGCATTGTGAAGCAGTCGAAGCGGAAGGGACGCAGAAACCAACGATTCAGTGGCAAAGAAGAGACGGTAAGGGTAAAATCTTGCAAAAAATTGCTAGTATTTTTAATTAAATTAAAATTTGTTTTAACTTTAAGTACAAAATATAAGTCATACAGGGTCTTCGGCACATGAGCAGACATACGTAAATTTGGATAGGTCCACCCAGATATTTTGAGTTGGGCCCTAAGATTTTTTTTTAGATTTTTTTTTCCAAAATTTTAATTTTTGAATTTTAAACTGAAATAACTTTTTAAAAAATCATGAAACTGAAAACATTTTTATTTTATTTTAATCTAGACTAATACTAGAATCACAGAAGTTTAATAATTGGGGCCCATGACAGCTACAAAGAAATATACGGGCCCTCAAACCACAAAAGGAGGTAAAAAATAATTCTTTGCATTGCATTAAAAAAAACTAAAAATAATCGGGTATTTATAATTAGTTAAAAACATTTTCAATTCACTCCCTTTCGAACGATATGCAATAACCACAATTTACTTAAAAACAGCAAGAGTTATTTGTCAACTTTATCAGGGTGGGCATTTTTTTACGGAATTCTGAAAAATTTGACAAATGACTCTTGCTGTTTTTAAGCAAATTGTGGTTATTGCATTTGCATTTCGTTATTTATACTTGTAGGCGTTACACTCTTACAGAAAAGATTCCTTCTCTTGCTCGCCAAAAACTGTAGGTGATTTGTCGTTTTTTATATATATTTTCACGGTTCCTACTCGGGGAAATTAGTTGAAATTCCTCTATTAGCAGCCTGTATAGGTTCTCTTTTTTCCTTCAAACTTTAAAAACATTATGTATCGATTTAATAAATCATCTTTTACTTCACTTAAGACACCTAAGGTACAGGGACGGCCATTAAATCTTGAGAAAAAAATTTGTTGAATTTTGACTTTTCTGCCAATTTTTCTAAATCGCTCTTTTTTACCCTGTTTTACTTTTAATTACTATAAATAAAGCAAAAAGGTAAAAAAATATTTATATTTTATAAAACTAACAAATTAATAAATCAATTAACAATTTAATAAATACAATCAAACTTAAATATCCTTCCAAACAAATTTAATATTTTATTGCGGCCCCGTTTTTTTCTAAGACACAGTGTAGCTTTTCAGGCATCAAATGGACCAAAGCCCGGGCGTAGTCAGGATTTACTCGTAACTCATTCCACGCCTCTAAAATTTTATCCTTAACTCCTTTTACATTTTGCGGCCTAAACTCATTTTCCCTATTTATTTTTTTAAGTAATAAGTCCCAAACATTTTCCATAAACCCTGATACGCTGCTCGTCCATCCATTCATCGACTTGCCGGTCCGTATGAATGGGACACTTATCTTGCTGAAAGCTAAAATTTCTTTCCGGAAATCGACCCAGTACCGAAGGAAGCATGATATTCTGTAGTAGATCTATATTTACCTCCGCATTGAACCTTCCTTTAATTGAGAACCAAGTCCTTGTGCACTCAGCCACCCCCAAACATTTACCGAACATCACCCACTACTTCTGTCTTTTTGGGTATATTTTTCATCAAATCGTGTTCCTTGAGGTCTATATACTTTAAGTATTCCATTGTAGCTCGACTGAAACACTTTTTCATCGGTGAATATTATATTTTTCCAAAAAATCGGAAGTTCCAAGTAAAATTGTAGAGCAAATCCGATGCGTTGTTCTTTATTTGCATTTGTTAAAAACGGTTTTAAGGCTGCCGGGTGGCAGCGCAATTCGCATATTTGCCTTATTCTTCGCCGTGCGGTTCTTACCGATGCTGGGAAATTGCTTTCCGTTTTTGCTATAACTACAGATTTAAATGGTTGGTTTCTCAAAACATTAACTAAATGATTGTCTTGTTCTTGATTCGATAGTTTGGGAAAACCACTTCCAGCTCTTCTCTCAAAGGAGTGTGTTTCCTGCCATTGTTTTTTAACAAAATGAATAGTACTCTTTGGAATGTTAAACTGTACCCAAAAAAAGGACACCTTTGAAAGAATTTATTGTTTATGTAAAATTTCTAAGCTATTTTATAAATATAATCTAACTTTAAAGTAAGTTGCATTGGCAATTAACTATTTGGTATGATGTTTATGCTTCAGTGTCTATTAATTTCGTAAGAATTTTGCATTGTATAGATCAAAAGCGGGAACGGCAAACATCGTTCTAAGATTTTAATTATAACTTCATTTAAGTATTTTACGAAACTTCAGATAATAACGCTCACCTGAACTAAACATAAAGGATAAAGTTTATAGAATTTTAGTTTGTATTTTCGAAAGTGTAGGTTCTTATTTTACACCAACATTTCTCTAAGAAATAACTTTAATTACCAGGCAAATTGTTTTGAAAACTAAGAAATAAATTTTAGTAGTTTTTTTTTATTTTGAGGCAGTTAATTTACATTGATTTTTAACTTATATGGGAAATATAAAAGAAATAGAAACAACAATATGGTTTAAAAAATGGAGCTTAAGCCCAACCCAAACAAATCGCAATATGTAAAATTCCACCACCAAATTAAAGATAATTCTCCCACAATAATAATTGATAATCACCCTATTTTACCGAATCAATCCGCCAAATACCTGGGAATGATCATAGACAACAATTGCTAATGCTAATAAATTGCCAATACATAAAAATGTTTTTATTTTTTTTCGCGAAAACAGCATGTCGGACGAAAAAAGTCATGAAATCAAATTTGCCCTGAAATGAATGGGGATTATAAAAATAGTTTTTATTTTACGGAAAAGCAGTGGTGTACATAATATTTTTCAAAAATATTTAGTCTACGTTCCTGTATGGACGCCACTGGTTGAACTTTAAAAATCTCCTATATCAAAAAATGACTGTTGATACTCAGAGGGTGTGTGCTAAATTGCATAAACATATCTAGGAAGTTATTAAAGTTATGATGAAGAAACGATTTTTTTCTTAAGATTTTTAACACCCTGTAGTTCAAAAATTAAGGGGTTTAGGATATAGCTTTATTTAAACTTTTCTTTTTAAAATCACCTAAGGATTGACACCCTTAAGGATCAGCATCTTATTCTGTAACACCCTGTATATTTAACAATACGTCTTATAAACTCCTTATGCAAGATGACACACATTGGAATGTATGTCAAACTATAATTATTTGTTTAGCTCGATTATTGGTCATTAAAAAATACTAAGATTTTTAAATACTATGAAAGATAGCAATGAAAAAGAAGTAACATTTCAATTGCTTGCTTTTTATACCATTACTGTTATGTATTTTTTATTGCAGGTACCCCGCTTCCAAAAAACCGAGTTAAAATTATTGGAGGCAACATAACAATAGACAGCTTACGTAGGTCTGACTTCGGTTTCTACCAGTGCGTAGCTACCAACGAAGTAGCCACCATAGTTACGTCTACGCAGTTAGTAGTAGAGGGAACCCAACCTCATGCACCCTACAATTTAACAGGGACAGCAACAGAATTTAGTGTGACTTTAAGTTGGATGCCAGGTAATATATTCACACAGAAATACTAACTCTAAAATGAAAATTTCGTGTATGCAATAACCAAAGGTCCCCTCAATTTTCTTATGGAAAATGGGTTTCGGCCAATTGTTTTCAAACTTTGCACAGTGATAGTTCTCAACACGTTGATCAAAAGTCCCCACGGGTACAAAACCCGAAAAACTCCCCAACAAAAATTTAAATTAAAAATCGTAAAAAGCTAATATACGCTTTTAAACACCTTTTATTTTGTTTAAATGATGACGTCAAGTGTTATGTAAAAATATTTCGTGCCAGTCCATTTGGTTAAAAGCCAAGTGCTTATTTACATGACTCCATTCTAAAGCAGGGTCGGAGATGTTTGTTTTACGCTTAGCATATATTTTCAATTTTCTGCGCTCTTCAACTTATGCGTGACTATGCCTTCGAGAAACGGATCAACTTTGGAAAACTCTTATGTATGTATTCCAATTCTCGAAAAAAATTTTTAAAAAATCTAAACTTTAGTATTGTTACAGGCGTTTTACGTAATATAAACCCTTTAAAAACTTTAATAAAGTGCTTAAACTTTAAGTTAATAAACAGAGATAACTACATCAATTAATATTCACGAAAAAACGGAAACCAATTTGTACAATGTTTCACTAAATTTTTATTAAAATGCACTAATTAATTGTTTAAACCTTAAAATACCAGCTATTATCTAGCCTGACGCACACAGTGTGTTTATTACACGAAACGTTTCAGCTTGTTCTTCCCCTTCGTTATCGTTCCACGTAAAGGTATGAGATTTGGTAGGTAAATTTAAATAAGTTGTATTTTAATCGCATTAGAGAAAATTGGCAGTTAGTGATTCTAGTCCAATCTTTATAGATTATTTTTTGTAATTAATGTTAACAGATATCTGACTGCGTCATGACTTCTGGAATAACCTGTAGATTACTAAAATCAAAAATCCAACCAAATTTTTCAGGTAATTTTTCAAACAATAATTATTAAAAAAAAGGCCTGTTTTTCGTTTTTTTTTTTAAATATAACAAAAAGTACTTGCTATATCACTTTACTTATAAAAGACCGTTTGTAGAGAATTCAAAAACCTACAAAATGGTTTTTGAAAAATCCCGATCCGACCATTTTTTATCGAGAAATGCCGGGAAAACGCTTAAAACATCCCTTTTTTCAAAAATTTGATTCTACGTTAATTTTCAATATTAAGGGCTGATTTTTTTGGAAAATGATAGTCAATAATATATACTTTAATCTGCCGAAAGATGAAAATTGTCGCATTAATAGTTTTTATTCAATCGCACTATAAACAAATTAGGCCTTATCTTGCAAGTGCCGTGAATATTAGGCAAATGATTTAAATTTTCTCAATGTTTTCAGGGGTAATTAAATTACTTATGTTAATTTACATGCCAAATCTCATACCTTTATGTTAAACGATAATGACGTTATATTATGAAGAAACTAAGCTGAAATGTTTTGTTTAATAAACACACTGCGTGCATCAGGCCTGACGCACTATAGTGCGCTTAGATAGCAAGATATTACAAATTTTAGTAAGTACTTACCAAATTTAAATACGCTGGCCACTAGATAAACATTTTGAGAGTACTGCAGCTGTTATCTTTGGCCTTATTGTTATTTAAGATAAGGGCTTCACCACAATTGTAATATGTGTATTAGACTGGACCAAAAAAATAGAATGTTTTTATTCTTTAAGGTAACTCCAAAAATATTATTTAAGATGACTAAACTAGAAAATTAAATGCTTTACACAAAACGTCTCCTTTCATTTTTCGGCAAATTCACTCATTCAAAAGCAAAAAAAAAACGATTTATTAATTTTTACCCAAATTTTAACCTCGAATAACTTCTGAATACGTAAATTCAACGAAAAATGTAAAGATGCCTTTTTTGTAGAGCATTAAATTTCCTATAAAGTAAAGAATCGTTCTCTCTTAGGATTAAGTTACAAAATTCCAAAGTTAAAAAATCAAATCGTAAAACGAGGAAACGGCTTGTCTGACAAAAATTTTCGATTTTTTGTTTAGAATTTAATTTTCTACAAAAATATGTATATATATCTTTTTAGATATATTATTAAAAGGATCTAATTGTAAAGAAAGTTGCGTACGGGTTTAAAAAATTGAAATCCGTGAGGATAAACCTCTTAAAATTAATAAGTTTTTTAGCCATCTTGAATAATATTTTCAGAGTTTTATTAAAAAACAAAAACATTTGATTTTTTGAGCCGGTCTAATGTGTTAAACTCGCTAAGCTCTTTTGGTCTTATATAATAACCGCATTGTGTTTTAGATTTTTAAAAAACCAACTTAAAGAAAGAAAACCTCATTTGAATTTTTTTTAATACTTTAGTTCAGTGTTGTTTTTGCCATTTTATTTTTTGTATATTTTGGGTGTATCTCGTATTTTTATAAAATCCGAGTAAATAAAACTTTTTTCAACTTAAACACTTAACTTTTGAAACAAATCAGACAATTACATAGGCCCACAAAAAAAAATGTGATGTGTGCTGGGTGTCAAAATTGGGAGTCAACCAGTAAATAATCGAGAAAAGGTGTAATTTCGGATATTAATATTTATTTTTTTTTAATTTAAAACGTCAATATGTTAAAAACTATAAAAGATACACGAAACTTTATATGACCTCACCATGTATTTTTACAATATCTTTAATTTCAGTTATACAACTTTTTTGTCTAAATGCAATATTTTTTGAGTTATAATTAAAAAACTTAATTTTCAGGATTTTTTCAAGGTAGCTCTGGAAAAAATTTGAAAATATTTTTTTTTTTTTTTTGAAAATTTTGAGTGATTTGGAATTAAGATGAATAAAATCAATGATTTAATTAAAAAAAAAAAAACAAAAATCATTTTAATTTAAAAAAAAATCTATTTTTGACCGAAATTTTTGTCAAAATTACATTTTCATTTATATCTCTTTTATTATTTATCTTATCAAAAATGTTTGTTAAACTTTTTTATAGATAATATGAAAAGCTATCTTTTTTGTTCTATGATTTTTTTGTATCTCTTATAGTTTATATAGTCGTAGTCCAAACATTCCGTGGTTGAAGGATTCTGCCGGTAAATGTACCGTGTCAGTTGTTTGGGGTTTTCTCGATTTTTTGCTATTTGATCCCCAATTTTAACTTTGGTGTTTAGCAAAAAAAATACGCCAGAAAATCTTAGTCCGACACCCAGCACACACTACTTTTTTTTGTGGACCTGTGTTATTTGTAAGTTATTAGAGGCAATAAACGAAAAATGCCAGTTATTAAAAAATTATTGTCATTTTTGTTTTTTTTTTTTTTTAATTCATTTAACACATTTTGTTTTTTTTTATTTAGAATGGTAAGTAAGTAACAATTATCTGCTTGTATTTTGCCGAAATATCACCCAGAAACTAACAACTTTAAATTTTTTAGGGTACAGTGGTGGGCCGGACTACAAACAGGACTATACCCTCTGGTATAGAGAAGCGGGTGTCTCGGAATGGGCGACCATTCCAGTCACCCCTTCCGGAAGCACTCAAGTTACTATCAATAGATTAGCACCTGGTACAAGTTACGAGTTTCAGGTTGTCGGAAAAAACGCTCTTGGAGATGGCATGATGAGTAAAATATTTACCATAAGGACTTTGGGTAAGAAGAGTTTTGGTTATTGTACAATGTTATGACTGGTAAAGCTTATATTATCTCCTGATTTGGTGCTATAAGACAATTAGTTTAAAATACCATATTTTGAAGTAATATCGTATTTGCCAATTTATTAAAAAAAAACTAGGTTTTTAGTTAAACAGTTTACTCAAAAAACGCTATGACGCTGCGCTTAACATAGTGAGTTTTTCCACAATAATTTCATTTTTGAAGTTTAACCTACTAAATAAAATGTTTAAAATAATTTTAAAAAAATTTAAATTTAAACCTAATATACAACACCGTGGATGTTTAAAATGGGGGAAAGGGAGTTTTTTTAACGGGATTAAATATTTGGAACCTGGGGGAAAAGAGAATTTTCTGCCGGCAGAAAATTCCATAGTCACTGACATGGACACCCCGGGATGAAGGAACAAAGAAACCCCCGGGAAATTCGGGGGCCCCTCTGGTGAACTGTAAAATGATGCATAAAAGTTGCACTAGGTTCTCGGGTTTGGGGGCTGCCAGATGGGGAATTATACTGGCCAACCCTCTGAGTAGGCCGAGAAACACCTACAGAAGACACAGCTGACGGTCCCAAAAGCAGGAAGTTTTTTTTAAGCGTGAGATCATTAATAGGACAAAAGCTCTTTTTGAATGGAGCCCCGAATGCTAAGTGTTTGGGGGACCCATTCCCCAGGAAAAGAAAACAAAAATTTAAAGGGGGCTGATTTGGTATACCTACAGAGTATAAGATTGGAAAAAAAGAAATACTTTTTTGGGTTAAAGGGAATCAAGCTTTTGAAGCTGCTGAGGCTATAGATGTAATGTTTTGTGCCAGTTGGGGTTATTTTCAAAAGTAACGCCGACAAGATTAAACGATTGTTTGTTCTGCAAAACTTGGCGCTCAGGTAACGGATGAGCATACGCAGACTTTTTCGCAACAAGAACCGGCTGTGTTTTGGCCCCCAATCCAAACTAACTTTAAGGTCTTGAGAGAGAACATTCGCTTTTGACCTACGCTTGGTTTCAAACTCAGGCTTATTAACTGGCTTGAGAAATTGAATGTTAGAATGGAGGGTACTATCGTCAGCAATAATATGAATGGATTGATTGTGGAAGAGAAGATCGTTAATTGTAGAAGAAACAGAGTGGGTGAGAATGACCATCTACTCATATACGTCGATTAGAAAAAAAACCTGGAGAGTCAAGAGCAAAGCTTAGGTGGAAGACCGTAAGAACAAAGTTTGTTGGGAAGCCCATCATGCCAGACCTGATCGAAAGCTTTGGATATGTCAAGAGCAACGATTAGGGATTCATCGAGAAACTCAAGGGACTTGTTCCAGTTGTGTAAGGCAAAGGAAACGAGATCAGCTGTGGATCTTCTGTAACGGAATCCATACTGTCTGTCATGTAAGATCTTGTATTTTTTCCATATACTTCAAGATTTGGGAATTAATGAATTTTTCCATTACTTTCCAAACAACAGAAAGAAGAGATATAGGTCTATAGTTGGAAGGGAGAGTTTTTAATCCTTTGTTGGGGACAGGTTCCACACGTGCAGCTTTCAGCTGTCCGAAAAAATGCCCGTGTCGTAAGAGATTCGAAAGAGGCAAGTTAGGATGGGTTTGCTGGAAGCACATTTTTTTAAGACGATTGCTGATATGCCATCCAGCCCAGATGATTTTTATAGTATTAAGAGAAAAAAAATACGCTTGATCTGTTTGAATTTAAAAATGATATTCTATGAGAAACAGGGGCAACTGTTGGAAGAGAAATAATAACAGGAGGATCAAGGGTAGAATTGGCAGCAAATTGCTTGGCAAATAGTTCGGCTTTTCCTTTAGAAGTAAAAACAATTTCATCTTCAAAGATTAGGGGTGAAAAAGAATTTGGCAGAAGTTTTGGCTAATATTCTTGGCAAAGGACCTGAAGGTTTTACTGCCATTTAAGCAAAAGAGAACTTTATCTTTTATTCGATTGTTAAAACGGTCTTTTACCTTTAAGTCTAATTATACTGATATCATGCTGCTTGTTAGTCAATAGATGAAAATCTTTGTTAAAAAAAATAATTGTTTAAAAAAAACTTTTTTTAACAATTATTTAGATAGCATAGACAGATATGTATTTATGATTATACTAAACAAAACTATTTTTGTTGCCTAAGAAGACGTTGGTTAGTACGTAACGTTCAAATCCCCAACCCCTTTCATTACCCCAAATGACGAAACTTCGGGTAAGAATGGCGGTAAGAAACCAGCATGTTTTTAATACGTTGGGCATGCATTGGGTGCATGAAATTATTTTATTTAATATTTTTCTTTTTTTTAAATTTAAAAAAAATCATAAATAAAAAAAGGATAGTCTTTTTTAGATATTGTAAATTAGATTTAGATAGAATATGTTTTTATTTGTGGCGTGTTTTTTTTTATTTATATATAATATTTTCAAATTTAATTTTTGTTGTAAAAAGCTAATTATTCTTTTTTATTTATATTTTTTTCCGGCATAATTGGTAATCCACACGGAAAATTTTGTTAGTTCCTATTTCTCAAAAAAATATCCTTGGTAAAATTTTCCATGTTCTTAAACTCACAAAACAGTGATCAAAGTTTAAATAAATCTTGGAGTAGATGCAAATTAACAAATATAGCATAAAAGAAAACTACCTTCATTTTTTAACTCAGAAAAAAATATTATTTTGAAAACTTGTAAAGAATAAAGAATTTCCTGTTGTAAAAAATATTATCGACGTTTGTTTTTTAAAAAATATCAAAATTTTTAAGGGGCCCAGACACAAATTATTTACGTTTTTTTGTGTAAAACACATCAGCATCTTCATTACTCTGATAAGTTGCATGTTTTACTATATATTTTTTGCATGACAAACGTGGACAATTTCATGGCACTTACTCTCTTAGTAGTCTAAAAAAAAGAAGCTGAAAAAAATGCAAAACCTGATAATTTTTTTCAAAATGCATAGTGCATGAAAATTTGGGATTTAACAAAATTACCCCCCTCTTAAAAATCTTATTATGCCGATGGGCTCTTTAATTTTAGGGGTGAAAACTACCCTTTATTGCTAAAACCTATAAAAAATATACATTAAAAACTTAAGTAGAATAAAATTTGACTTAAGTAAGTTAAAAAAGTAGTATTTTTTTCTTCAAAACATTATTTAAATTATTTCAGCCCTATTATGATAACCATAATTGGGTTTATTGGCCCACAGCAATTACAAAAAAAAATTCATTCGTTTTTTAAAATACATTTTTTTATTTACAGTTTTTTAAAAATGCATACTTATCGAGTTATTTGCAAAAAAAACGATTAAAAATGTTGATTTTATCGACAAAAAATCCGACTTTCGATCGAACAAAACTCGAAAAGTAACATTTACAAAATGATAGAACCCTTTTTCCTAGAAATCGTTTTTCTATTGATTCCTGTAGTCAAAATGTTTAAAAGAAATTCCACCCTCGAGATGGTTTGGCACCACCCCCAAGGTAAGGGCCCTTCGGCATGATATATAGATTTTGATTCTTGGACTATTCCCTACCGTCAAAATTTCAAGTCATTCTATGCATTTTGAAAAAATTGCTAGGCAAAATGGTTCGTTTCCTGGACTAGGTATAGTAGTATCATTGTTATTATGGTTTTATACCAGCATTTTTGATCTTAAATTACAAGTTTAATTAATCTTTGCTACAAGTAGACACATATTTATTATATTTTTTTTAGTTCCGAAACCTGGATCTCCAAGGAATCTAACGGTAACCGAAGTGGACCACGGTTTCCTAATAACCTGGATGCCGCCGATCGAGAGGTCAATGCTTATCCATCACTATGTGATCAAATACAGAACTGACGGGCCCTGGAAGACCGTAAATAAAGCCCAGATAAGGCCTGAGGATACACATTATTTAGGTAAACCTTATAAAACACACAACCTCATTAATTATTAATATAAAAGTGCATATACAGGGTGATTCGGCAAAATTACCCATTACCAAAAATAATATTGGCTCTTTTTATTTAAAACTAAATGGTTATTAATAAAAAAATAATAGTTTAAAAAAAATCAGTGGCGTAACAATTTTTTTGTCAAAATTTTATCAGGACGTAGCCATACCCAAAACCTCTGGTTAAATAAAAGAGAAACTTCAGTACCCTGTATATCAAAAACCAAGCCTTTTAAAACATACGAGGTTGAGACCAAAGATTTCCGGCCTGGCCGGCCTTGGGTTGAAGCAGACGTAGTCGTAGTGTTTTCGCAATGTTTAAAATTGAATACAGAGCTGTCGTTAAATTCAAACAACGTTTGGATGGAGTGTACGGGGAATCTTCCCCGTCTTACTCGACCGTAAAAGAATGGACCAAATTATTTAAAATGGGCCGGGAAACGCTTGAAGATGATCCTCGTTCCGGCCGGCCTGCAGAAATCATTATCCCGGATATTATCGCCCTTGTGGAGTCGCAGGTTCTTAGTGATCGACGTCTCAAGACAAAAGAAATTGCAGCAAGACTGGGACTCTCAAAACCTCCGTTTTTCAAATTCTTCATGAACATTTAAACATCAATAAGGTTACTGCAAGAGGATGCCACGACTTCTTTCCGTTGTTCAGAAACAATAACGTGTGCGATGTTGTCAGGAGTTTTTGAATTAATACAAGCTTAACCCAAGTATCGAAGTCTATTGTTACAGAGGATGAGACTATGGTCCTGTACTATAATCCTTTGTCAAAAAGGAAGTCCATGGAGTGGAGGAAATTAGGGAAGGCACCGTCTTGAAAAGCCAAGGTTGTTCAGTCAAAAAAAAGGTCATGGCAACAATATTTTTGGGGTTTAAAGGCATTCTTCCCAAAAGTTTTTAAAAAAATAATACCCAGTTTTGGGAATTTAAACAGTTTTTTTCCACCGTTAAAAAGATGCCATCAAAAGAAAAGGGGGGGAAAATTGGCACGCGGTGTTTGTCTTCCCAAAAACAATGCCCCGTTCAAAGCGGTTGGTTTTCGCGATTGTGGATTTCGAAAAATCCTCATCCCCCTATATTCCCGTTTGGCTCCCAGTGACTATTATTTATTTTAAAATCTTGACATGCGAGGGGGGAAGTTTAACAACATGAAGAAGTAAGGCCGCTGTAAATACTCATTTTTTTACCAAGAAAAACCCTATTTTTAAAAAGAATAGGTACTACCAAAAAATGTAATAAGTGTACAGAAGAAGGAGATTATATTGAAAAAAACTTAAAAAAAATTTTTGGGCCTTACCTCGTACATTTATATATGTCTAAACCATGTAGTTGGATGACTCTCGTTTGTCTTTTACAATACCTATAATTATTCCTTGTTTTTTGTTGCAGTTAAAAATTTAGTAGGTGGAAGAACGTATTACTTTCGTATCTTCGCCCACTCAGCTCAGGGCTACGAGGGAAGTGAAGAAGTTAAATTTTCAGTGCCTGCACGAGTTAAGCATAAGGTATTTATTTTAGTTATCTTATACACAGGGTAATTTAAAACTTATTTATAAAACTTACAGAAGATACTCAATATCTTACTTAAAACAAAATAACACTTAAAAAATTTAACATCTTAATAAAAATGTACAGAACGCGTCTGAAAACTGGCCCATAAAAATTTGATAAATGGCAAAAAGTAATTAATTTATCTTATTAAAGCACCAGCACAGTAATTTATTTTGACTTGCTCTTGTAAGCACATTATCTATGCTCGATAATTCCAATTTAGGTACACTGAACTAATTGGGTCTTGTACGTAAACTGTAATTGGTAATGATTAACCCCTGTTACATAAGTTTTGAGAAAAAATTGAAACTACTTGTTTCTATCCAAATAAACTTTTATTTTTTCAAACTTATTATATTATTAAATCAATCATTGCTATTCAAAAATAATTTAATTTTTCCGTTTTCTTCTATGACTCGTAGTATATGCCTAACTGGTCTCATGTATATTTATTTCTCTTACTTTTTGGAAGTTCTTGTTCGTTTCGTGCACCCAGCCGTTATTGTAGACTTTCTGAGCCAATCGAGCCCAGAATGTTTCAATTGGCCTGGCTTGGGCACATACGGAATATTTCTTGCTTCCAGACGGTCAAGTGTAGCTCTGGCATAATCTGCTGATGCTAAAAGATATAACTTTCATCACCGTGATGTACGTTGATAAAATTAAGCAGTTTAGTTAAACAATCTCTGATGTAGAACTCGGCATTCACTGCTTCTCCTTTTACATGACCAACAAAAGGCCTGGATACACCTCTTTCCTATATGGCACACCATACCAATACTTTATCTGGAATCTTAGCATTGGCTTTATATCTAACTTCATTTGGAGTATCTTCTATATTGTCGGTGTATATTCCAGAATTTCCTGGTAGTTCTGCATGGCTGAGGGTGAAATATTTTTCATCATCCATGAAAATCAATCTGTTATTCGCGAAGTGAACTCGCCTTAAATTGGGCAGGGTATTTTTCCCCTCTAAACATAAAATTTTTTTTTAAATTTGGGGTTGCCTTTTTTTCTTTTTTTCACCTTTAAACTAATCTTTCCTGTTGGGCATCAAACAACTTCAGTAGTCGACCACTTTTCGGAAGTTTCATACATGGGATTCCTTCTTCTCATTCCCGAAATGGTCGATATATTGTGGATTTCGAAATATTTAGATTTTAATTTATCTCCCTTTCTCCACCTCTTTCCCTATATACATACAGTGTGTTTTTAATTTTGGTTTATAAGGTATTTTAAAGATAACTTAAATGTTGCGTTTTTAATGAAAATCTTTAATTTATTTATTACTCAAAATTTATTAAGTTAGTATTTTTTTAAGTCAGTTTTAAAATACGTTACACTTTGTTAAACCTTAACTGATTTTTTTTTTTCGTATCGACGACCTGTTGCTTTTTTTTGGAAATGAACAGCAGTCAACCTTTTCTTTTAAATAACTGTCAGACATAAACAAATATATCATTTATGTAAATATATATGCAATTTAATTTTTACCTGTTTTTTCAGGCTATAACTGCTGGAGTTGTTGGTGGATTCCTCTTTTTTTTTGTAGCCATCATTTTGTCTGGGGTGTGCAGTTAAAATATGTAATAAAAGGGAAAAAAGACGGAAACAAGAAAAAGGTAGGAGAAACAATGTGTAATTAACTTAAAGTTAACGATGTGATAATATATTTTTAATCAAAATTTTTGGCGCAGTTTCAAACATTCAAACTAAAGCATTTCTGAAGAAATAAAAAACAGTTTAACATAGATAACTAATATATTTTCAGGAATTAAAATTAAAGTATAATATACAGTGCTGGCAAAAAGTTTGACCCATATATCATAAACCTGTTTATTTTTTACTTCCTTTTATAATTCTATTATAAAGTAAAGACGAACAATTCAAAATACATTATTAAACATAATATAATAACATTTAAAAAAATTCTGTGACTATGGTTTTTTTTGACATTTTTTTAAAAGATGCTTTAAAAAAGGGGGTGTAAAAAAAAAACCAAAAAGGGATCTATTTGCCTTAAAAAAAAAAAACCCCCAATAAATTTTAAAACTAGGAAAACGCACAAACCCAAAAAAATTTTTATGTTTGTGACAGATATTTATGTGAATTAGTTAAAAATATTTAGTACAAGAACAAAATTTTTTTAAAATTCTAAAAAAAATTTAAAAAAAAAATACAGGGTGCCCCCAAATTTTGGGGCACAGAGCAACCCGGATTTTTTTCAAAAAAATACAATTAACGAACTTCCCCCACCCCGGGTTATAATCACAAATGGGGGGTTAAATTTTTTTTTTTTTTTTTTCGTAAAAATTTTTCCAAATGAATAGGGTAAAAATTGGGGATTTATTTTTAGGGAGAAATTTAAATTCGTCTATATTTTAATGTTGCTAATAGAGGGCACCACCTACGGCCTACCCCATTGGTTTAGATGGAAATTTTTTTTAAATATATTGACCGTTTATTAAAAAAAAAATTCAAATTCCTGTTGCGTAAAAAAAGTATTATTTAGGTCTCTGGGGGCAACTGTTTTCCCAAAAAACTTTTAAAGGACCCCGCAATTTTCTTATGGTAAATTTTGGCCAATTGTTTTTAAAATTTAAAAAAATAGTTTTAAAACGCTGATTAAAAATTTTAAGGAAAAACCCAAAAAACCCCCTTTTTAACCCCCCCTTTAAAAAAAAATCTTAAAAAGGGCACTGGGGTTTTTGGGACTTTTGAGGGAATTTTTGGGGGGGGAGGGGTTTTTTTTTTGCCGTGGGGGTTTTTTTAAAACCCCCTTAAAAAAATTCTTTGCAAACTTTGGAAACAATTCAAAACCATTTTTATAAAAATCGGGGTCCAAACTTTTTCTCGAAAAAATTTCTCCCAGGACCAAATGGATACATTTTTTTTCGCGGGAACAAAAATTCTTTTTAAAAAAATGTCAAACTTTAAAAAAAAGCCAAAACAAAAAACGGTAGGCCTGGGGTTTTGGGCCCCCCCCCATCAGCAACATCAAAAATATAAAAATTTAAAAAATTTTCCCCCCCTCGAATCCTTAATTTTTACCCCATTTTTTTTAGGGTTTTTCGAAAAAAGAAAACTTTGGAAATTTTTTTAAATTTTTTGGGATGGCGTTTTCGTTTAAAATTTTTTTATTTGACCTAAAATTCTGTTGTTTTGTCCCATTACTTTGGGGTTATAAAACAATTAAATAAAATCTGACAAAAGAAAGTCATGATTCTCTTTATGCAAGTCAGTATTTTCAAATTATATTTTTTTTAATAAACTTATTAAAAAAACCGCAAAGACTAAAGATTAAAACAACTTAGTACAAAAAACTAGTTGACAGCAGGAACAAATAACGACATAATAAATAGACGAGAAGAACTAATTAAACCAAATATTGCTTAAACATTAATTGTTTTTTTTTTAAACATGCTTACTAATCATTTATCATGGTTACAACAACACTACAAAATGGCATTTTTGTCAAATTTTTTGTTGATTTTACATAAAACATGACTGTTAATTAGAAGCTGGTATATAAACAAAGATTATTTTTAATATTAAGTAAAATATACAGGGTGTTTAAAAACACATAACCATTCAAAACGGATGTATCCACTGAGCACAAATTCGAAATCGATACCCACGTGGCACTTCTTACATACGTTTTGTAACTGATCGGCTTTTAAGCAGTAAAAATTTGTGTTCCGACTTTTTGCCTTCTTTGCTCAACAAATTTAAATTTACGATGGTATTAAGAGTTTATTATTTTGTTCATTTATTATTACCTGCCAAAAAAATGTTTGATGTGGAGTGTCATTTTTTGACATTTTTATTTTTTTTAGTTCCCCGTATATTTACCTTCAAATAAGACACTATAAGAAATAACTTTTAATTCAGTACAACTATAATTAAGGACAAATTTTTCTTAGTAAAAATAATAACAATATAACGTTATTTTTTATATGGGTTAAACTTTATGTGGATCAGTGTATTAACTTTTGGACTGTAAATTCGTAATATAGTTAAACAGTTAAAACCTTCTGTCGAAATATTTTTTAAAAAAATTTAAAACATTTTTCTATTTTTTAAAACCAAAGCACCCCTAAAATTAGTATTTTTAGGTAAAGCTTATTACCTGCTATTTATAGCTTGAACCATTTTCATTTAAACACACAAGTCTCCATCAAACTATCATAACTCGCAAAAAAAGCTAGAATAAATATTGCTATTAATTTTAAACACTATATAAGATGCACTCGCATACCCATAACACTTATTTGCATACATCATTTTGTTGACCAGTAGCGTATGCCTGGGGGATCAGGGGGTAGTAGACCTCCCACTTTTTTAAACAAAATAAATTATCCTGAGACTTACTAAGACTTCTTGAGCACTCCTTAAGTGTAAGGAAGCGGTCGGATTTTTAATACCTTAGAACGATTTTAGGGTTATATTTCTATTTATACATTTACATTGTTTAAACTCTTGTATCATATTCATAGTAGGAACCAATAGTCCGGAAGGCCACCGCAAAAAACCAAGCCACCAAGAAATACGCATGAAACATTTTTTTATATTACTATGAACTAGAGGCAATTCAAAGTCGCACTGCTGCCTTGAAAAATCGGTTTTTTTAATATAACTCGAAAATTATTGATTTAAGAAAAAAAAGTATATAATCAAAATTGATGGACCAATAAAACTACGTCGGTTTTTTTTTTTTAAAATTTTTTTTTTAAATTTTTTAAAATTTTAAAAAAAAAAAGCAAATATTTCAAAAACTAAAAGAGTTAAAAAAAATATAATAAACAAAAAAAAAAACCCTTTTTGGGTTTTTTTTATAAAAATAGTTTTATAAAAATTTTTTAAAAAAATAAGTAATACAGGGGATATAAGCAAAAAAGTGATTTTGGATTAAAAATTTTTCCAAAATATTTTTTTTGGGGGAAATAAGTATACCAGCTCCATCCACCTAAAAATAAGCTTTAAAAAGTTTTAGTATTGAATGAAAAAACTAATACACATGTGCCTGAGGCAATGGAGAATAA
>JAHBCN010012152.1:0-27473 GCA_019359885.1 Listronotus oregonensis
ATGTTGTGTTTGCTGAGAAGTCTTTGTATTCTAACCGTGGTGCTTTTGTCTCGTCTGTTGATTCACAGCTTGCCTTAGCATATTTGATTTGTAGCCATTTTGTCTAAGGGCATTTTTAATGTTATAGATTTCTTTCTTTTCATTTGTGTCGTCAGTTAGTTTGACTAGCCTGGAAATCAGTGTAGTCACGACTCCTTGTATTTGTCAAGTATGATGGTGTGGCTTAACATTTAGGTATCTGTTTGTTTGGGATAGCTTTCTATAAACAGTGTGTTGTAGTCAGATTCGTTGATGAATATGTCATCAACGTATCTGATTCATAGATTTGGTTTAAGGTCAGATGGTTCGATGGTTTTCTTCCCTAAATATAACCCAAACATGTTGGAAGTAGGAACAGCTGGTGAGAGAGAATATCTCATTGCTATTTTATCCGGTTGTCGGTAGATTTGAGAATCGAACCTGAAATACGTATTTTTTAGACAATGTCGAGCAAGTTCAGTTACGTAATAGGGAGATCTTCGTATTCATGTATCTGTTGCAGTGCGTCGTCCACAGGTATACTAGGGTATATGGATTTCACGTCAAAACTGGCGATTATGACGTCCTTATCCAGTTTGAGCGTATCCAGTATTTTTGTGAAATGGGCTGAGTTCTTCACATATAATTTGTAAAAAAAAATAGTTTTTTTTGCAATTTTAATATTTTTATTTAGATTAAGCATGTAAAAATACAACTTTTTTGTCGTTTGATATTGTTGTTTTCGGAAAAAAAATATAATACCAATTCATTGCAAGTCTCCAGGTTTTATTTTTGTTTATCGACAACGAAGCAAGATTAAATAAAATATTAAGAAACAAAAAGTTGTATTTTAAGTCACTTAACCTAAAAAAAATATGTAAAAGTTGCAAAAAGGTCAGTGGCGTACATTTTTAACACTATTATTTTTGATGTGTCCCCTGAGACAGGCTGCAGGGTATTTAGGATATTTACAAAAAAGTTATTTTTTTGTTTAACACCCTGTATCTTAAAAACTGTGCTTTTCGGGCCTATATTAATATTAAAAACCTTTTTATATTGTCAGTTAGGAATTACCTCCTAAAATTGGGCCATGTATTTTCCAACACTGTGTATACGAGCCGCCACTGCCGATTTTGATAAGTGACAATTGGTGTATTCGTGACAACCGTAAAGTCGGTCTATGATAGCACCCAAATCTGTTCGGTACATTTTTGGTAAGTGTTGATCAATATTTAAAAAATATTTTCTTTTTACCGTTTAATAAAAAGATAACACCTTCCTATTGATTGATGGCAGGTCAACGATATCATTGAATTTGAAAATTTCTAAAGTATTTATTTTTTTTAACATAAAAATAAATAAAATGTAAATTGAAAGACCAACAATTCTAGAAAAGGACGACAACCTACCAAAGCAATTTACCGACCTGCAACCTACGGAATATCAGTTGAAAAACCAGAGTACCAAAGTTGGTTTGACGTCAGCATTTTCTCATCCGAAATTGGTTGGTAAGTATTTAACCCACCAAAACGGGCCGAAATTGCCTTCTATTACCGCGAAAACTGTGATAGGTTTTGGTAGCCCTAGACAAAACATGATGCCAATATATCAAAGAACCTATCGCAGCATTAAAATATGATTGCAAGAAGGAATAAACATTTAGTTCCAAGAAAATAATAAAGAAAATTTTATTAATTGAGTTTTTTTAAAATCCTTTCATTATTTAATTTTTTATAGCATATTGCAGATAATAATTTGCATTTCAGAGGGGAGGTAATTTCCCGGCCCCTTACCTAGGCCAGTGCTGTTGTTAAATATTCTTCTTGTTTAATAAAATATAAAGGTGGTAAGTTTATTTTAGAATATTACATTGTTAAATAAACTACAAATGTTATAAATTAATATTATGGTATAAATAAATATTCAGGTTTTAATAAATTTTATATCAAATAAGAGACTTAATATTTTCTAAATTTTTTGTTAAAAGTTTTGATGGGCGCTATATTTTTATCACGTTATTTTAAAATATTGTAATTGGCGTCGTTTGTTTCCGGACTTAAAAAGAAAATAACGACCTGTATAATTTATTCGTTAAAACACTTCCAATAGTATCGATTAAAAAAAAATTAGCTAAAAAGTGCCTTGGTTTCCACCTCCCCCCATTCGTATGCATTTTAGATAGTAAGTAAAGACATTTAAATATAGTTAATGACCTTTTTGTAGTTACGTATATAAGCTTACCATTTTAATTTTATTATTTTTTTAGTTATAGTTTCTCTACCACCCAATTTTTTAGGTTCCTTACATAATCATGATATTAATAAAAACTATTTATTGCCGGTGCAGAAGATTATGAAACCTAATTTATCTTCAAGATTTATATGTATATAGAGACATAAATTCTTCCATTAACACTAAACCGCTCTGTAATAACACCGTGAGCTTAACCAATTCTCTTTTTTTAATTATATCTTTTAAACCATATAAGAAATCTTATCGATTACTTATAATCGGTTTGTTTTAATATGCATTAAACGTTAATTCTCTAATTTATATTTAAATTAAACGGATCGCAATCGATACAGTTAACCATGTAATATCAGGTGCCACAATGTCAAATAAAAATTTATTGAAATTTTATACCGAGTCCTCAATCAATGTTAATATAATCCATATATAATGCTTTTGATACTAGGCATCGGTCTCTGCTTTAAAATTTGAAATAAAAAATACTTTTTTAAAACTTTGTCATAGTCCAGTAACTAAAGACCTTCACGTATGCTTTCGAGCGAGAAAAAGTTTATCACGGTTCCGACATGGGAACCCGCGAATATCTGCCAAAATATGCGAATAACAGAATTTTTGTTTTAAGAAAAAATTAAGACCACCTCGAAATCTACAAAAAATGGTCCTTACCATTGTTTTCGCAACACCAATATTTTTCGCAAAAACAGCCGTCGAAAAATCCATGACATTTCACACTGGACAGATGTGGTTAATTGTGAATCCGCGAGTCACTGATGTGATAAATTTCCTGATTTTTAAAAAATTAGTGAACTTTATTAAAAAGAAAAAAGTACATTTAGAAGCTAGACAATCTAACCTTTTACATGATGTACAGTTGTATTCATTGAAAATGGGTACACTAAAATTGTTATAGTGTAAATCGGTTTTGATTGAATTTGACAAGCCTGTCAGTGCCAAAAATTGTCAAAATGCCTCGTCATTTAACTCTGAAATTGAAAAGCTCAAATAATAGCTACAACTTGAAGATGGGTGGTCAATACGTGCATTAGCGGATTTTACCGGAAGAGGTAAAAACACTATTTTAAGAATTAAGCAACGTTGGGTTCAAGAGGGTTCTTTGAAAAGAAAATTTGGTACTGGTCCAGCACGCATTTCCGTCCCTGAACAAGATAATGCATTTCTGGAATATCTAAGGGTAAATCCTTTTGAAACTGCAAGAAACGCTGTCATTGACACAGGATTTCCTGGGTCTCAACCTACCGCTAGCAGAAGAGTCAAAGAATCTGACTTAAAAAACCGCGTAGCTGCAAAAAAAAATGATGACCACCAGTTTTGGAACACGGTAGTATTCACTGATGAAAAGGTTTTTCAGTCAACATATAATGGACAAATTCGTGTCTACCGTCCAGACAATACAAGATTCGAAGAACGCTACACTAGCGATCTTGCTTTCAGACCTGGGCGATTATCAGTAAATTTTGGGGTTGGATAAGTGCTTATGGACTTGGTGTCTGCTGACGATTGGAGGGAAGGTTTAACGCCGAACATTACATGGCTGTTCTGGAAAATGTTATGCTCCATCTGTTGGACAAATATATCCAAATAACTCATTTGTCTTTCAGCAGGATAACTGCCCGGTCCATACCGCAATTGCTGTGAGGAATGGTTTCATCGTAATAATATTGAAGTCTTGCCATGGCCCATTACAGTCCTGATATTAATCCCATAGATAATGTTTGGGGCCTAATTGTAAAAGAAAATATATTAAAAGAAATTTTAGACCAAACAATTCTAATGAATTATGGGAAGTTATCCACGACTGCTGGGAAGATCTTGGTCCAAATGTTATAGTGAATTTAATTAACTCAATTCCAGAAGGTTCAAATAGTCTAAAAAATGGTCATATGGCCAAATATTAATTTTTTATTTTTATTTTATTATAAATCATATATTACATTATAATTAAATATTAACTATAATTTTCAGTTTTTGTTATTATTATTGGTTACGTTGAGTTTAAAAATTTGCGTTAAAGAAATATTCTAATACATTAAAATCATTTATCACATTTTATGTTTTTGTTTTGTCTATCGACGTTGATAAGAAAAGCCTGATTTACGCAAATATGGCAAAATGTAGTCATAAGACTTGTACCCATTTTCAGTGAATACAACTGTACATTGAAAAGCATTTTAATAGATGATGAGTTTTTGATTCGCATTTATTCTACAGATTATCTAATACGCCGGAACCGGCTAAAAAATGCAGATGGGCAAAACAATTTTTAATCAAAACGCAAGAAAGATGGTAAAAAAAAATTTTCTGAGATCATTGAACACTTGCTAAGGTCTCATTATGAAAGAAAAATGAACACAAATAACAAATCATTGTTTCAAAAAATATCAATAAATTAATGAGATACTCTCAAAATATTGAGAAAAAAAATTTTGACCGCTTTTTTTATATTCTAGAAAAATCAGACTGGACCCAAATTCATATGATAGGTACGGGTTTTTCCATTCCAATGAACTTTGAATAATTAAAAAGTGTAGATTATTGCCCGAGTAAGGGAACAGTTTGTCCGCCCGCTTATAAGTGAATCCATGAAGATAGCGGCATTTTAGCGGTAGAGCGGCAGCTGAAATAAGGGGACTTTTGGATCTCGTTATCTCGAAAACTACCGATTTTTTGAAAAAAAGTATGAGGGTCATTTTTGTAGACTACAAGGCGACCTTAATTTTTTGTTTTAACAAAAATTCTCCAGTTCGCATATTTTGGCAGATATTAGCGGGAAACCCATTTTTCGGGCCTTGAGGGGCCATTTTCAGCCCTTTCCCACCTGTTAATGTTAATAAACTTTTTTTTGCTCAAAAACATTCCCGAAGACCTAAAAATTGCACCACAAGGGAAAACTGTACAGATTTAGTTACAGCTTTGTCCCTTCATTTATTGGACTACAGTGGATTTTGAAAATTCGGAGAATTGGGGCCTTTTTGATGTGGCGTGCGTCAAACATGTCAATTTAATAATGTACAGGTAATTTAAAAAATAACCCTTTTATTTTTACCCAAGTTATAAGATTTTATAATGCAAATATCGGAAAATATATTGATCTACAAAAATACTAAGGCATTCGGCGGGACCTACACCCTCAACATATGAAATTCACGATGTTATGTTTATTATGAATAACCTGTTTAATTTAGCACAGTTGCTAAATAAATAAGAGTAAAATGTTATGGTTTTACTGGCCTACAATCAAGGGGCTATTGCCCTGACCTACGTCCTAACGCCAAAATGAATCGACTCACGATGTTCTATAAATAGAGTTTTTTAAACTGAATTTTATTAGACAGATTGTATCACATTCGTGTTAGAGGACAGTTTTGAATTTATTTAAATTCTATCGGGATCATAGGTCTCTGCGTGTAAAAGTAAATAATACTTATAGCGAGGAAATGGTAGTTGCTGCGCTTGGTCCCATTCTATTTGTTGTTATCTAGTTTAAAGAATATACAATACATAAGTTGCATCACTCGTGGTCGCTCTCAAAACGCACCCCTCTCATCCCCACCTGTCTAATAATAATATATTCGTACCAGTATATGGTATGAAGCCGACTGATATACAGTGCGCCAGAAATCGTTTTGCTGTAACCGTGTGCTTTGGATATCGTGTTCCTAAAAAGTTGTTGAACATGTCTAGTAATAATATTTGTTTTGTTTGTGAAAGTAGAATAAAAGGCGATTAATCGTTTTCTACTCAAAGGACCATATTAATATAAATCATATAGACTAGACTATTTTATTAGTATTTGTATTGAAAATATATTAAACTTTCAAATGTCAAGCTTGGTGTGATTTGGAATTCATTGAGTTCCACAAATTTGCTAATTAAACGCTAGAACAATATCAAAACCGTATTAGAGTTTGTTTTTTTTTCAAAGATGAAAATTTTTCAAACCCTTTTAAGAGTCGCATTCATTCATATGCGATTCCAGCTGTAGGTTTACCCAGTGAGCCTGCTAGAGAGGGTAAATTTTATCATTTGTTCTATTAAAAAATTAAGTAAGATTACCTATGTGAACCTTCTAATGTATAATTACAACATCTTAAGAGTGTTGTTTTTATGTCTGGGGAATGGCGCGTCTCCCACAACTTTTCGCATTTTTGATTTCATTTAGGAAATGGCTATTTATCCTATTAATCATTCCATGCTTACAGGAATGCCTTCTTCTCTCGCCCACCGGCGAGCTATAGAGGATTTGTCGTTTTTTATAGATATTTTTACGGCTTCTGCTTTAAGAAGTTGGCCAGTATAGTTCCACCCCTGACAGCTCCCAATAGCGAGCGACACGTACGACCATACATATTGGTTTTCAAGAATCTAGTTTTGTTTTTCCCATGGAAAATATGGAAAAAAAATTAACAGATATAAAAATATTTAAAAGTACAGTTACGCTTTTACGTATTATTATTTACTCATTAAAATTTACCCGGTGTAGGAATCTACCCCGATTTGTAGTTATAGGGAGAATTGTTAATAGATAATAGGGAGAAAAAATTTAACATTTATTTACAGTAACTTTCGTGACCATAAACAAATATTATCAACATTATGCTTATATCATCGTAATAATCATACAAAGAATGAAACATCTACTTTGCGTTCCCCGACAATCCCGATCAGAGGAAACACTTAAATAAATTGATATCGTTTACACAAATATCCTCTAAAACATTTTTGTGGGTTCGCGATCGGCGTAGACGCCGCACGGTGTCTTTGAAGCCAAAACATCAAAGGTTTATATGCAAGTGACCTTACTGATATATTGTAAATTATAACTATGATTTGGACGTTTATTTTGGTCAGTGTTTAGGATGAAATGTGCATATTGAGTATGTAGCAAAAAAGTAAGCAAGCATAGGTTTTATCAGCTAAGAATATGTTTGCCAATTAATCTTTTAAAGTAGTGAATCTAGCTTTAGTGGAGTCAGTAATGGGTTACGAAATTGTAGCCTGGATAGCTGCATGTAACAGTATATTACTACTGCTAGTTAATTATTAAAAATATGAACTAAAGGTAATGCTTCACAAAAAATGCAACGATTAGACAACTTTATTGTATAAAAACATTTATTTTTTTATAAATTTTGGGTTGTTTAATAATCTTGTATGTGAAATTATATCTCTATAGACTAAAACGAGATCAAAGTCCAATTATAGGACATCAAAGGATCTCAAGATGGGAAATAGATGGGGACCAAGAGGTCAGCTTATTGTTTGAGATGCCCTCGGACAGGTCAACCCCTCGTTTCATCTTCAACAGACACTTTCGGATTGTCATACCAGATAGGGAGGACTGGAAAGAAGGCCCTCCAATCAAAGCCGATCATATCTGGTATACAGATGGCTCCAAGACCAACAAGGGAGTAGGAGCTGGCATCTATGGAGACAAGCCTAGAGAAAAGATGACCTTAAGTCTTGGTCAGCACGCCACGGTTTTCCAAGCGGAAATCGCAGCAATAATGCATTGTGCCGTGCTGATTAAAGAAAAAGGGATTAAAGGAAAAAACATCGTCATTTACTCAGACAGCCAAGCGGCCCTGAAGGCCATCGGTTCTCCAAAAGTTAATTCTAAACTAGTGGGAGACTGTATACAGGCCCTGGATAAAGTCGGCTTGGCAAACAAACTTACGGTAGCCTGGGTACCAGGCCACGAGGGCCACCCAGGTAACGAAGAGGCCGACGACCTAGCCAAAAGAGGATCAGCCATGGAAATGATAGGCCCTGAGCCATTCTGTGGAATCTTGGCAGGCCTCCTTAGAGCATCTATAAAGAGCTGGGTAGACAGAGAGTTTCAAAGCTGGTGGTTACAAACACCAAGACAACGACAGGCAAAGCAGTTCATTAAGACCTGCTCGGCCAAGTTTACCTCGGACCTACCGAGCCAGTCGTAAAGTCGTAAGGCTAACGGTAGGTCAACTAACAGGACATTGCAAACTCAACAAGCACCTGGAAAGAATAGGCCTGGTGGAGGATAGCCTGTGTAGGTTCTGCCAGGAGGCTAAAAAAACAGTCGCACATGTGTGGTGCCACTATGAAGCACTATGTAGGCCTAGGTTTACTAGGCTTGGTGAGGAAAAGCCAAAACCGGCAAGATATATCGAGTGGCCAGTGTCAAGACTCTAGAGTCTAGTTAAGAAGACGGGCCTGGACAAGGTACTCTAAAGAACGATAGGAGAAACCACAATAAATCTGGCAAGGTTGCAGTGGTGGAGGTCATTTTTGCCATCTCCGCTCAAATAATCTAATCTAACCTAATGTGAAATTACATGTCCCTGCCGCAGTAGTTTTATTCTGGAACCCATAGGCTCGTTATTTATATTGGACCTAAGTTATTAGACATGATGCCTATAAAAGGTTAAGGTTAAATTTAATAATAATATTAACACAAATATTAAACATTAGATTTCAACTAATCTCATTAGTATTTTCCAAAATCTTTTTTGGTTAAGGGCCTTAACTTTGAGGCCAATTATTTTTTAAATAAAATTTTCCAAGTTATTAAGTTTTTTTAAGTGAAGCACACAAAATCTTTTGATTTATTTAAGATATTAATGGTCTCTTGAATTTTTATGAGCAAATCGAATCCAAAAACCGAATATTATTTTTCTATTTTTTAATTTTCTTATTTTATTTAGTAACCATACAACAAAAACTATAAATATTAGGTGATATTAATACGGTAAAAATTGGAATTTATAAAATATAGCTTGCTTTCTAAGTCCCTAAATTTTTAATAAGTAATAATGTATGTAGTAAAGCTTTAAATATTTTTAGTTTCCCTGTATAACAGCCGCATATAAGAGGCGGTAAGAAAAGGCGTTGATGACTGTCAAAGTGATAAATAACCATAAACTGGAGTTAGCAATCGAAATTTTCTTCAAAGGTGAGTTAGCAGTAAACCCGATAATAAATGGTTAAAACAATTATCAAGGTGGATGCAATATTACAAGATTTATTATGGTAAACATTAATTATCCTTTATGCTCAAGAAATTGCCCGGTAGCCGTAGCTAAATTCATTTGTCTTGTTTATATTACGTATAAAATATTTGCGGTTTGGAAAATTATATGCAGAACGGGTTTGTAGATTTTTGATATAAATTATATTATTACTCACTTACCAAGTGACCGAAAAAACATTTTGGGATTTTTTGCCATTCCCAAATAAACTAAAAACTTAGTTAAAAGATATTTGATTTTATAAAACAACAACATATACAGTTTGTCTTGTAATTACCGCATAATATTTTTAAAGTGCATTCTACAGATGCAAATGCAATAAAAAATGTGTATGGACATGTTAAATGCTTATAGCTACATCCCTCTAAAAAAGAGTCCAGAAGATTTTTTTGCGTGGTACCCAAGAAAGTTTCATGGTTACTGAAAGCCCATTATCGTAGAACAATCTTATGTACGCCAGCAGGGCAAAAAAGGTAAACCGGTATGGGTCTGGACTTCCATAATTCTTTGTTGCCATATATAAAAAATGGGGATCATTGTGTAAATAACGAAAATAATTTTTTGCATGTCTTTGCCCTCGCCAATTTTAAAGTTTTTTCTTACAATAAAGGGTTTTTTTGGGGTGTTGATCATAAATCTAAAGTAATTTTTTTCTGGCAACGTTTCGTTTTCGAGATATCCGTCATCAGCAAATTCCAAATTTAAACTAACTGCACTTTTACTGTTTTTTTTCTTTTTTGCACAACATGTGGTGGTTTTTAAACAAAACTATTGGGGAAATGTTAATCGGTACGCCTCCGCCCCATAAGTAGTTGCCGACAAACCCTGCTATCGACTAAATGTAAACTAAAATCCAATAGGTGCAAATTTGGGTTTGAACGCCCTGTTAAATGACTATTTCTAAATGAGACACCAAGAATAGAATAAATATAGACAAGTTTTTATTTACAATAAAATATATGCATACCTACACCACAAAATTCTTGTGATACGCCAATGGGGCGTATCAGCAACTCAATTCAATGCTAAATTTCATAAAAACTGTGAGAAAAAAGTTACAAAACTTACTCAAAAAATCGGAGAAAAAATCACTCTAATTTAGCAAAGAAATTTAGTTAAATTTCACTAGAAAACTGAAAGGCCTTCTGGAGTTTATGAGGCGTAAATCTATCGACGTAACAACAGAATAAGAGATTGTTTTTTATCACTATAAAAGTCAAAAAGTTTAAAGTCAAATTTAAAAATGATTTACAGTTTTGGTACACACGGTATCACTTGCCACTTCTGTGACACTCGTTATGAATTATTGACCAACTATCTTATCAACAAGTTTAGCTATTACCTGGTTTTTGCAGCTAATCTCCTACACTTCCATTCACTAAAGCACTTCTATAAACTACTTCAGCTAAAGCCTGTCCCGCTTCAGTTCTTTACAATCACTTAAATTACACCTTGATTTTAAACTTCCGTAGAATATGTCAATGTAAAATTGACACCGATAGACATTTAAGGTAGCTCTACTGGCTAAGAGAAATGTACACTTTCGTTCAAAACCTTATAATTTCAATTTATTGAAAAAGATGTGATAGCCAATTTTCTTGTGCTAACACGTAGAAAGTAGTATTTCACTACCATGGAAAACTGAAATTTCCATAAATTATTTTTATAGATCATTTTGGCGGTCTGCCCGAAAAAGCTAAAGATTTTTTTTTACGTTTCTAACGCAAGAAAACAGAAAACTTTCGAGCTATGAGTTCTTAACGGCGCGCTTTGACCTTCAATGCTTGCTGTACGACCCATTTCATTGGTCTATTTACTTAACGCGCGCGTGACGTACTCTCACGACGCTCCTACCTCTTTTCGCGATCGCCTGACTCTTTTGCGTCGACCGAAGAGCCTGAGCTCTCATTATTGGATGCCTCGTCTCGCTACGTAATCACAGAATTCACGAAAGCAGGTCGATGTGTTAGCGTTGCATAGCGACGGGTGGCTTCCTTTGTTTCGTTATTTTCAGATCGGTAAAGGAATTGTTACTAATAATTTGAATGTATTAAGGCAGGGTTGTCAGGATTACAAGGGCAGTTTACTATTTAAATTTAGATTTTTATTATTTTATAAATATTTAGAAGGAATGTTAGCATACTTGGGGCTGTAGAAAAATAGCTTCCAGATTGCAAGATGTGTTTCTGAAACAAAAACAATTATGGAATAATTAAAATTATTTAAAATATTTATATTTCATTTAATTTTCTGCGTTTTATTAAGCAATATTAGATTTAAAATCAGCTTTTTTAAAATGGAAAGAATAGATGGCAAGTCGGCAAGATGAAATTAAAAGAATAAGTAAATAAAAATTTAAACAACATTTTAAAAAAATTTGCGTTAAAAACTTAGAAAATTCTGAAAACTGTTATACTGTTTATGTAGTTTTGTCAAAATACCATGTTATAATAAGAAAAGATAAAATAAAAAAATTAAAAAAATTGCAGTTTAAAATTAGTTAAAAGATTTTATGATATAGAATAGTTTTAAAAAAAAACATAAAAGTATAAGAAATTAAAAGTTCTTAGTGTAAAGAGTTGGTTTTGTAACAAGCTATACATTAAATATAGTTCTTGCAGTATTTTTTAAATGGTTAAAAAAAAGAAAAGTATAAGAAAATGGATATAAAATAAGTTTCTTGCAAAACTAAAAAAAAAAACATCCGAAAGCAATTTACAAAATCTTGTAGAGAAAAAATTTTGCCTTATTGACAAAAACCGTTTAATATAAAATTTAGCCTAGATAGTTTTTTTTTTATCTTGGAACAGTCCACATTAAAAGAATAATCCTTTATTACCCATACTTCCTGTTATATAACATATTTCTACTATACGTATTGTAAAATGAAAATATTATGGTATAATATTGCATTTTATATAATATTTTGGGTCATGAAACGTTTTAAAAAGTTCCTTTGGATTTATTAAGTATATGTTCATAGTGTCTTTATTAAACGAAAACCATACTGAATGCAATAAATTAGTTTCTTTTAAGCTATATTTTACCATCTATTACAAGGTCACTGACAAACTATTTTTTTCTTACCAATCAATAACAAAGTTTTAGAACAAACTACTTTTTTTGATCTTATTTCAAATTTTATTTTTAGTTTAGATCACATAAAGGAAAACTCTTACAAAAGGCCGAAAAAAGCAGGTTAATAATGACAATTTTTGAGTTTTACTAAAAAAATCACCTAATATCCATTGGGTAGGTTTCGTATTTCATTACAACATCAGGTTTAACTACATACCTAACTCGTGTAATAAAAGACAAACAATATTTTGTTAACTTTAACTGTGTGATAATTTCTATTAAGATATCACTTTTATTTATTATCATATTATTTTCAACAACAATACCCTAAGCTCCGATTACAAAATCCTAACAAAACCACAAAAACCAACATTCCGGTATCATAAACCAAAAAACACGAAAATTTTAAAGAGCGTAAATTTAAAAAGGTGCGTTTGTCCACAGACATTAATATTTTACACTGGTTTTGGGTGATATTCTAGACATGCCGGATAAATTTCACAAAAGGGCCGATTCGGAAAGATACCCTTCTTGAAACTTGATATGAAAACAATTTTTTGTGGTTAGCATTTTGGTGTTTTGTAAGTGGGAAGCACTTCCTATGTAATAGAACGTAGAGCATGTGGCCTATAAGGAGCATATCCAAGTTCATAAAAAAAATAAAAATTACAAATTTAATATTCAAAAGAAAAGGTATCAGAAGAGAAATATAAAAGCGTAAAACAAGAATTTTAGGCACGAATTTCTGTGCAGCAAAAACTTTTTCAATCTAGTGCAGAGATATTTTTTGCGCTTAAGAAAATGATCTCAAGGGCTAAGAAAAGTCACTTTTTCTTACTCAGTTGTAAAAACTCACAACACTCCGAGATTAGGAACAAATATAAATATGTATACTAATTACCTATTTTTCATACATGTCCATTTATTTACAGGGTAATATACCCGGTAAGTTTATATAACAAACACTATTATATTATTTTTTGGTCTATCGGTTTAGCACGAAATGAATCTGTCTATTTGTTTTTTAATGCAACACCCTATATATTTTATTGTTATCGTATAAAGAATAAAAAACTACATTAAGATAAATTATATTTCAATTTTTTGTTTTATTTAAAAGGTAAGAAAGAAACTAAAATAAAAAGTACTTTTAGCAAATTCCCTTACCATTGGAAACACTGACATGGCAAAACCTAATAAAGTTAATCAAATTATTTTGACAAGTCTTTTATGATATTAATTGGGGACTAAATTAAAACTGTTGTCGACTTTCGCTTTATTCCGAAATAATCTTACTTTTTGTTTTTAAATTCAACACCCTGTATATTATATTGTTATCGGATGCAGAATACATGCTTCATTAAGAATCATTCCATTATTTTTTTTTGTAATGTAATAAAAATACTTTTAGCAAATCGCTTTACTTTTAAACACATTAACAGGTTAGTTGTCATAGCTAAATCGCATAAAACTTATCAACATATTTTGATTTTTGACAAGTTTTTAATTACTACTCTAATTGGAGACTAAATTTACGGCCGAGTGATGATCGCGTTGTTAAATTTAGCAATGGACTTAGCGATTGTTAAAAGTTAACAACGGTTTGGAATGTTTAACAAAACGTCATTGTCAGTGTTATTCAATGATTTTAGTAGACAACCTGTCAAAATCTGACATTTTGTTAAACATGCTAAACCGTTGTTATCTTTTAACAATTGCTAAGTCCATCGCTAAATTTAAAAACGCGATCATCACTCGGCCGTAAATCTATTAAGTTTTTCAAAGGTTATTTAATTATTTAAAAGTATTTTTTATTTTAATTTTTTAGTTATTAAAAAAAAATAGAATAATTCTAACTTTTCTAATTATAATTTTTTATTCCGCGTCAGATAATAAAATAAAGAGAATGATGCATTTAAAAACAAAAAGTTAGAACATTTCCTACTAAAGCGATAGTCGACAATAGCTTTAATTAAGTTTTCAATTAAAACTTTTAAAAATAGGTTTTTATTGCTTAATTATGTTTTTTCATGCCAATGTATTCAAATGTTCAAATTCAATGTAAAATGTCATGTAAATTTGTTATTTTTAAGCTCCAATTTAATTAGAAATAGTAGTTGTATTGCTTTATGTTGTAATATTGCCTATACTCTATTTATTAAAATAATAGTAGGCCTTTATTATTAAATATAGTAGTTGCTCAAATTTTATTACAGACAAATCGAGTCTAGATTTTTATATGCATTTAAAAAAAATACTTCTAGTTAAACACACATTTTACTTATAAGAGGCCAAAATATACGTCAAGATTCCAGTTTACTTACTTTGGCATTGTTAAAAACTACATTTGATATATCATATAGAGTTGATTTAAAGCCATTTGTTTTTTGACAAAAACTCATTATATTGTTTGTGTGCATTTTTGATATCACTAATTAACCACAAACTAACCGATAAAAAAATAAAATGAAAATATCTCGACTTCAATTGCAAGTGCATGTGTGTGAGTGTATCTCTTGTCAATTACAGCCAATTAGTTTGTGCGTGTCCCGTCAGAGACTTGGGCTTTTCTTGACCCTTATTTTCAGATGTAGTTCAGTAGCGTAGGGAGAATAAATTATTTCTATAACATATATAGAAATAATTTAAGCGAAGCATAGGAAATCCCATGTACATTTTAAGGGGGTTAATTATTGGCTCCCTTATACATTTTACAAAAATAATGTAAGATAACTTTTTGAAGAGACAAATCTGACAAACCCTTGTACCAAGTTTCAAAAAATTTTAATAACGAATCTTAAATTATTCAATTAAATGCAATTGCAAAATTACTTTTTCTGTTCAGGTAAAACCAAACAGCCACCAGCAAACAATTTGTTATAAGGCTTTGTCAAATCTGACGGACAGCCGAATAATAATAATAATAATAATAATAATAATAATAAGTCTGGCCACCAGGACAATGCTTGGCATTGTTCCTGGTGCTACCGAACACGAACAATCCAAGCAAGACGGTACTGCCTGCGAGCTTGAAGGCAGGTGCGGTACCAACAGCTAACCTACGAGAGGTCTTAAATCGGTCCGGTAGCCTATGTAATACCGGTAACCGCCGAGACTCTGTGGGTGACATCCCGCAGGGTCACGGATATCTCGCATTGTCACGGAAACGCAGTGATGATGAGCAAGCTCCCAACAATCCACCCTCAAAATATCGCACAAGCGGACAATGCACTTCGAGACAGACTTTCAGAACATAACAGATATATTGGCACTTAACAACGCTGTTTATGAGGCTGGAAACAACTTATTCCTAACGACCGCGCAGACAGCTTTCACCAAACTCTTCAAAAGACCGAACGCCGAATACAGCAAATAGCCAAGAAAATAGATTTGACGCGGCAAGAAGCATCACGTATACAAAGTGTATTAGAATATATATCATCCAACAGACCTTTCACTGTAAAAATCAGGAAAATAGCTGTAAAGCTACGCCAAAAACACCATACACTTAACAGACGTGTGCTTCTCATCATCAAACAGCGTTGCCTAGACCGCATACGATCCTTGGGTGTTAAAACAACAGCTTAAAGAGAAGGCTAGAGGGATAAGAGACACAAATAAATTCGTAACTAGGCCTTCTAGCTTTCTCGCAGACTCAACACCAACAATTGAAAATCCGCCATCAGCAAATGTCGTGGAACAGTTCTGGAAAGATGTTTACGAAGTCTCAAAGCCATTAGAACGAGATACTCCAGCATTGACTAACTTTAGAGCCTATTGTGTGGACAAGCAGCTTGACCAGCATGAGAGTGGGCCAATCACGCCGGAGGAGGTGAAAAGTGCCCTAGATGGTGTAAGAAACTATTCTGCACCTGGTCCGGTGGTATCAACAACTACTGGTGGAAGAAATTCCCCAGTACACATCCACATTTAGCCAGAATCTTTGATTCTTGGCTCAACGAGGACACGACAATTCCTGAGTGGTTTGTTGAAGGCCGAACCATATTAATACCAAAAAAGAGCGATTTAAAACTACCCAAAAATTATAGACCGATCACTTGCCTCAATTCTTGCTACAAGGGTTTCACCAGAATTTTATATTCTAGAACATTGAGTGCAGTTGGTCCCATACTCTCTGATGTAGGGGAGCAGCGAGGAGGAAAAAGAGGAATCAATGGTTGCAAAGAAAATCTCCTTATCAATAGATGCATTACACAAGACTCAATCCAATACAAACGCAACCTTAAGATGGCGGGGATTGACTACAAAAAAGCGTTTGACACAACATCTCACTAATTACTGTTGCATCTGCTTAAAGATCTTAAGGTTCCTCTTAACCTAATCCGATGCATTGAGCGACTGATGTCACTTTGGAAATCAAGGTTCTCTTTAACATCTGGAGCACACAAAATTATTACCGAGCCCATTACGTTTAAAAGGGGCGTATTTCAGGGTGACTCACTCAGTGCTTTGCTATTTGTATTTCGCTGCTTCCGTATCCGTGTCTCTTCGAAAGACACGCGGATATTGCTGTGGACCACCTGGAAGATTTGAGCATCTGTTTTATATGGATGACCTAAAACTGTACGCAATACGAGCGAGACCTACAACAGTCTCTTAAAGTGGTTCACGAATACACCAGAGATGTTGGAATGGAGTTCGGCCTCGACAATTGTGCAAAACTTAAGCTAAAACCAAGGACCGATACGGGAACGATTTAGAAGCTGACCAGCTTGCCGATAGCGCGGCTACTTCGCCCTCTACAAAACAACGAGAAATATCGATATTTAGGAATCGACCAAAACCGGACTCAAGATGTTAGAGCTGTGAAGACCGAGCTTAGAAGCAATTACAGGCGTAAGACTTGAGTCTAAAGCCGTAAAAACTGCAGTTAAAAGAGCAGAACAGCAGATGCTCTTGGAAGATCACATTAATAAGCCTCAACTCGGAGTATTTTACCGAAACATGAAAAGACTCAATCTATCTCAAAATCTTACGTTTGGTTTTTTAAAATCTGCTGAGCTCAAGTCTGAGACCGAGGGTTTCCTACTACAGCCAGGATGGGGTGATAAACACATTGGTATACCGAAGTCAGTTTTCTAACGTTCCTGATACTGCTTGTCGAGCTTGTCGACAGCAACCCGAAACACTTATGCACTTATTGTCAGCTTCCAGTGCATGTTGTAAGTGGTTACATCCACCGACATAACGATGCTCTTCGGGTACTTTATTATCACCTCAGACATTATTACGGCATCGACGAAACAGCAATTTTGCCATTTGCTCCCGGCGATATCGAGGCAGTAGTGGAAAATGACAACTGTCGCATATATTGGAATTATGCATTCCCAACTACGCATCAAATTCGCACCAATAAACCTGATATCGTTCTCCTTGATAAAAGAAATAACTCTATGTATGTGATTGAGTTCTTCGCCCCAGCAGAAACTAACATCGATGTAAAGGAACGGGAGAAACGAGCCAAATATCAGGATCTACTTGACGAACTTCGGAGGCTCTATCCGGAGTATCACGTGCGATTGGTTGTCCTGATTGTCGGCGTTTTGGGGGGCATAAAGGAAAATGTGTTGGGGGAGCTGAGGTGTATTTTTAAATCGAAAAACCCCATTTAAAAATAAACGGAAAATCACAACTATAATTTTTTTCTTTCACACACTAAATCTTAAAAATGGAGTCGTTTTGGACCTACGTTTATATAACATTTTTGTCTTATTTTTGGTCAAGGTCTTTCATTACCCTGTATACTGTAAATTATTTAAAATTTAGTACATTACTGTTATATAGAAGTGGAATATAAAAACGTGACTTTTAGTCACCAACCGTGTAGACTAAATAAAAAATTATGTTTTCGAAAAATAGAATAAATTCAAAACAATACTCACGAGTCGACCCTGTTTCTAGCGACATTCATCGTGTCCTGTTTTAAATTGCTTCCCTAGAAATCAAAGCACGACATCGCTCACGTGAGGGACTCCAATTTGGCCCGAAGCAGCAGGTGCCGATCCTTTTTCGTCTATTTGTTTAGAATGACTTCCGTCAAACGTAAAAATTTGTTTGAGAAACCACAAAAACTCGAAAAAAATTTCTACGATATCTTTCAAAATAAAACTATTTTAATAATTGCTAATTGCGAGTTAGTTTTACTTTTGTACCAACAACGAGGCTACAAAACAATAAACACAAAAAAATCGTGCTTACATTTTCCTAAAGTACTGGGAAATAGTTATTTTCCTAATAAGTGCGGAAAGTGATACTTTTCCGCACTTTGACGCGCAGGGGAGTTCGGCTAAGCAGCCAAGAGCGGAAAAGTTAGTTTCCGCAAGTGTTGAAACAATATTTTTTCTACAAGCGAGAGGAAAAACCAACATAATTTTAAAGATTTATGATTAAAATATTGTTTGTTAACGTAAGAATTTATACCCTAATTATTAATAATAACATTTATAGTAAAAGTGCAATTGGTCGCGTTTTGCAAATTTATTGCTGATGCGAGTTGCTTTTCTGTAGAAAACGTTGACGGCGGCGGCGTTGGTTTCTTGATGAACCATGGAAGTAGTTTCTTGAACCGAGAGATTTAGTACATTGGAAGATGGCATTAACGGTTGTTTCTGGATAGTGGAAAGTGTTTCGGTAAAATTAAGTATTTTGTTTGAAATATCCTTTCTAAAATTTTTTGAACTATGGAGGTATCCTTTAGCGACTGATGTAGAGTTCCAGCCTCCAAGACGTTTAATGTTGGATATTTGTTCTCCGAAGTTTGCGAGAAATGTTGCAGAGAACCGGCAAAAGCTATGCCCAGTATACAATTCCGGGTTAGGAAGTTCGAGATACCTCAGTAGAATAAGACAAAAGAACGAAGGAAGAACTACTCAGACAAAGTGGGAAAATACTTCGCATATTAGTAGGGTTGCTAACAGGGCATGATAACCTAAGAGGACACCTACACAAGACAGGCTCATACAATGGGGACCCAAGTTGCAGAATATGCGACGAGGGGGAAGAAACAGCCTACCATATCCTGTGCGAATGTAAAGAATTAAATCACAAAAGACAGGCATTATTTGGGCAACCGAAAATGAGCCCACAGAAATATATCAACCAATCAGTCTCGGGGTTATACAGACTTGTAGAAGGAACAAGACTAATGGGAGGATTGATATAAAAGACAATGGGAGATTAGGCACAAAAATCCCATGAGGCTGCGCTGCCTCCGGTAGTTAATCAAGACGGCTCCCAGGGAAGAAGAAGAAGAAGAGAAGTTCGAGATAGACCGCTATTTTCGATGACATTTTTCCGAAGGTATTAATGCCGATACATTGTACTGTACACACTCCGTGTTTATAGTTCACAAAAAATCGCCAATGTGGTGTTGTCGGCTTACTTTCTATATAGATTCAAAATTTTTCCATTTACGGCATCTCCAGAAATGACAAAGCTTCTAGAACTGTGATTTTTTGAGTCTGGGATGTGTATCAACACCACATTTCCTTGGTGTTCAATATGGTCCAGACATATTTTTGTTAACTCCTCTCTACGACAAGCGCCCGCTAAGCCAAAAATCGTAGCCACTTTTATATGTAAATAAGTATCATCTGGCGCTTCATCTATGAATTTCGATATTTCTTTTCTTAAAAAGACTTAAGCCTTTTTGGATCTAAAATCAACGCTTTGTTTTTTAAGGTAGGCCGCCACTTTGAAAAACTTGCTTAAATCTATGTTCTTTCGTAACTTAATGATACATTTTAGCATAGAGTATCTATACCATAATGTATTGGGTTTACATGTTTTTGATAAATAAGAGAAATAGGCCAGAAAAATATCTTCTTTAAAAGACTTTACACCCTTACTTTGACACCAGCTCTCAAACATAGCAAATTCTTTTTATACCTGTGACGAGATTTCATGGGCAGGAGATCTATACTTGCTATTTCTGCTGCTTCGATAATCGATGCTGGTAAATCGTCGTCAGAATCCATTGAAAATGTTTCTCCAATTTGGTTGAAAAATGCGTGACAGAAAATTAATTTTTGATAGATGCATAAACAATTAGTTGGTTGCTATGGAATCTCTGATAATTTATATGGAGTTTTAAAAACATATACTTACATTTGGTAAATTAGGATTATTTTATTTTATTTAATAAATGTTATAAAAAGATTGCAAAATTACAGCAAAATTCAGTTTCATTAAATATATAACTTGATAAGCAAAATTATGCATTATTTTATAATTAGATACTAATTTATGTACTAAAAACTAAAAGATTTTACTTTTCCGCACTAGTGCGGAAAGTATAGTTTTTCACACGCTTGTAGAAAAAAATATTTATTAATGCAATAATATCCGGATTTGTACTAGATTGGTGGGCTTCCAGGGGCTGTCCGAAAGGAAATTTTTTAAAAAAGATTGAGGGTCAAACCCGGACTCTTTTTGATCCTAAATCCCGATAATTAAAAGTATAATTTCAAGTACCTGGGTACTTCCGACTCTTCAAATTCCTGCTGGAAACGAAAGACATTAAAAAGATTGAAAAAACCAAAAAATACCTAAACAAGTAAAAAGAACTTAATATGATTAAAACGTGTTAGTACTTACGAGGAGATGGACCGAGAGGTGCAAAGAGTTATGGGCTTCCACTTTGCGTGCTAAGAGTGTGGGTAGGTACCGACAACCCCAAAATTGTAGATGCCAACTCGGTTTCGTTTTCGAGAAATCGCCAGTCAAAGATGAAAGAATACATTTGTACCGAATAGTTTGTGCGTCAACGCGATGAGACTAGTAGCCTAGGAGCATGAGAATCAGACTTAATCATTTAAGCAGGTTTTTTCGTTAACTTTTTCCTCAAATCAATAAATATTCATTAAAGTTATATAAAACAACAACTCTTTAAACTTACAGTAAAATGCAATATAATAACCATTGAATGGTCACTACCGGTGGACGTTGCGATATAAGTTTAAACAACTTAAGGCTACCACCCGGGCCTCATCCTGCCCCCGCCCAGTTTTACTAGCCGGCTTTCTCTCTTCCAAGACCTGAAAAGGTAAAAGGAAGAGTGCAAAGAATACTTGAATATTTATTATACCTTGTATTATATGTAGTCATAAGATGTATTGTTAACTTATTAGTAAGAAATAAAGCATTACGAAATTGGAAATTGGAATTAGAATCAGACTTGCGTCCAGACGGTGCTGGTTCGAGTCCCGTCAAAGTTGTGTTTTTTTTTGAGTTCCCAATTATTTTTATTATCAGATTACCTCAGAAAGGGCAAAATGTATATTTTGTACCTACCTAATTTTTTGAGTATTTTGTTTGTTGTGCTTTAAAATTTTTGTTTTGGTAAAAAGTCGCAAATAATCTGTTTGAACGATTATAAATATAAAAAAGATATTTAAATTATTTTCTATGTAAAATTTGCTTTTTTAAAGTGTACAAAGTTTTCTTCGGCGTCAGCAATTTAGAAGCTCTATTTACACCCCAAATTATTTTGACCGTGGCGAAGTAAGTAAGTGTCCAAGTTTTCGCTTAAATGTCCATTGATAGTTTAACTCTTAGTCTCGTTGGGTGGCAGTCAAATGAAATAACCAAGAGAAGGGGTCAAAATTTAATAAAAGGCAGTCGCAATTTGTTATAATATTACAGTACAATAAGCATGCAGAACCTTATAAACATTCATGACAATATTTTGAAAAAGAGCTTTATAAATAGAAAAAAACGCTAGCATACTCTAATTGGGTAACTGTATAGTCTGTCTCAAAGTATACCGTGTTAGCTCTTGCCTTCATTTATGGATTATACCTGCCGACAACAATATCGGTACATGCGGATCGGTAGGTATTAAAAGACAGAACATTAGGGACGGACTTTAATAATATAAAGATATATAATTTATTGTTTATTTAGGTAAGTATAATCTTAAAATTACATTAAGAAATTAAATATATGCAAAGTTTTAATAAATTTATAACTGCATTATCTATACATAATTACATTTTTAATCTAAATATCTAAATCAAATTCTGTTTCACTATCAGAGTCATCATTAAGATTAATTACAATAGGATTTATGTTGTTTTGGATAGAAATGTAAGAGTCCTCAATTTTTATAATGTGCTGTAGTGAATTTTTCCAGCTCTCAACTGGTATGTTAGTAATTACATTTTTTATCAAATTTATAACACTGGGACTTAAAGTAGGTGTAACATTTTCTGCTCTGATCTTTGATTTTACTTGGTTCCACAAATGCTCTATGGGGTTAAACATACAGTGATACGGAGGAAGCCGTAAGACAGTATGCCCAGCCTGTTTAGCCAAATTATTACATACATATTGTTTTTTAATTGCATATGAATTTAGGACCTACAAAAGTTGCGTTTTTTTGTAACTGAATTCAAAATAAATATCATTTTCTAACAAATATTCCTGGATTTCAGTTTTTAAACTTGATAAAGCTGATGCTTTGTGTAGCAGACGGCTGTGGTAGCTTGCGTTATCCATGACAATAACACTGTTGCTTGGAATATTTTTTAAAAGATAATTTTGAAACCAGTTTTCAAAAAGTTCTGCACTTGTATCCTTATGATGATCCAAGCATAGAATCCTTAATATTCTTTGCAGACAACTGCAAGCAGTTTGGGACAAATCCGTCTTCTGAACCAGCGTGTATTATGGTAATGCGTTTTCCTTTATTTAAAGATGCTTTCGTCTGACAGTTTTGACTGGAATCAACCCATCCTTTGGATACTGTGTCGTGTGTATCGAACCATGTTTCATCAAGGTAAATTATGGATCTGTTTTCTAACCTATACCTTTTAATTTCTCGAAGGTAATTAAATCTCCAAGTGCGTAATCTGTGCGATTCCATTACTACTTGTCCTTTGTCTATTTTGCGGTATTTAAATCCCATTTTACAAACAACTCTATGGAGGGTGGCACGGCTAATATTTATATTGGTTTCGTCTTCGTCTAGCTTTTTTTCAGTTTATTCAAGGTAGGAATAACTCTGCTTTCATAAAGACAATATATTTTCCTTCTTATTAGGTCCTGATCACTATTGTCTATACGGTGAGATTGAAAATCACTACGTTTTTTCTTTTGTTCAATTCTTCACTAATAATAATATCCCTTATCGATGATATTGGAGTTTTTGTAAGTAGACAGGTTTCTTTTAAAGCTTCTTGTTTAATTAGATCTCTACTGATTAAAGTTTCATACACATTTTTCACAACCTGTTTTGCATTTAATGAGAAATGATTTCGACGCGACATAGTTATATTCTCGTAAAACAACTTTTTCGAAACGCACAGTAAAAAGGGTTATTCAACACTGCCACTAAAATATTAGCCAAAATATTTATATGCCTAATGGTTAATACTCAAAAATACCTGGCCCACCCCTGCCCTTATGAACAAATGGGTTTACCCAATAACAATAGGTAATAAAATCGTTAAAGGTTTATTGGGGTATGGTCCGTCAAAAGCCATAACGATATACTTTGAGACAGACTATAACAGCTGAGTCAAGCGATATATCTCTTAAATTGTAAAGGTTTGACGGCTCCCGTGTCGGTGCGATTTGTGTAACTGGCTAACATATAAGCAGTTAATCTTCGTTTTAAGCATTTGTTATTATAACTTAAGATATTGAAAAACTTTTTTGTCCAATAAAAAACTTTTTTTATTTTCTTTCCTGCAAGAAAATAATCTCGCTTTTTTCTATAAGTAAAGACAGCAAAGGTGAACAAAAATTATTTATTTTCCAGTGTTATAGCATATGGTCAATTTCTTTTAAATTTTAGAAATTAGTTGTATATCCCTGTACATGTTCCATGGCCACTACCTCAGTTATAATGGCCCTTAACAAAATCAAAACTAAAATATCAAAAACAAACCGTGCACAAAATTAAAACTAAACAAAATAAACAAAAAAAATATGACAAGAATTCAGGACGCAAATATTTATTTATTATATTCTAGTCAAATACTAAATGTGCATATTTTGTTTAATAAAAAAAAATTAAATAGCAGTTGTAAAGGAGCCGCCATTGGTGATTGTAGAAAACCGGCAAAACTAGTTCGACGTGGTACTTGGAACTTGGTAGGGGGTTAAACAACCCCCGTATTGGCGTTTGATGCTAGTCAATTTACCAGCTCAACATTACCCCGCCAAAGCTTAACAAGAGGTGAAACAACCCTTCCACAATGCTTACACCCCCGTAATCCGGCAACTGAATTATTTGAAAAAGGAAGCTATTTCAACGCACGCATTTAGAAGGTGCAAAATGCAATCCCAAAATCCAGATATAACAGGTTTTTGTCAGTGCCTTTTTGTTCTCACGAGCCTGCGCTCTCGATCGCCGCTTGGTCAACATCACCACGTGTGATTTAAAAAAAAGGGTTATAGAAATCACTCCAGACTCCGAAACTACACGTTCACAACACTCTGTATGGTGGAGTGAGTCTCTCCTTAATCGCCGAGGATTAAAATCAGTTGATATGGCTCCGCCAACCGCCAGTCCCAGAAAAAGCTGTGCAGCTTTTCTTTAATACGTGACTTTACTGGTCGGAGGTCAAATAGAATCTGTAGTCCGACGTGAGATTTTAAATATTAAAGTTAGGGTTCTTACGACATATGGCATTAAAAATTCATAACCTATTTCGGGTTTTTATGATATTTCCATGTTATTTTTATTCCTACAAATTATAAAAAAAGAAAAAAATTATTAGTAGTAAAAATGTATAGATGCCCGGAGACGTCCGAATAGCGGACCAAATAGGTAGGTAAAACTTTTTCCAGTTTATGTAGGGCCGGTTGTTGGACCAAAAATTCCTGTTGATGTTCATTAATTTCCTTTTATATTAAATATCATTTTTTTTTGTAAAAAAACACCTTAATATAATTTTTAAGTTCGCTTTCGGTTTTGTTAAATTACTAAAATACCTTCCACCCAATTTTTGGCTACAAAAAATCGAAAAACTAAGATATCGGACCTTTTTTTCATTTTGTTCCACGGCGCATTTATGATAAAGAAAATTTACAATTTAAGGAGAAAAACGTAACGACAACTGTCCAAGAACTAACCAGAACTAGGTAATAGTTTGGAAATTGTTGGTTACGGTCCTCAGTAGTTGCATACAATTTGGGTCAAACCACGTAATAATCATTTATTACCTGGAAATTTTATTACAGGCAAACCCTTATTGTGGTCCGCAAGCCAGTTGTTTACCAACCTGCCCATTTGGTCCGCTATCCGGACGTCCTCTGATGCCCAATATGGACATTTTTTTAATATAAAGCAAAAACTAGTTGTTTTTAACAAGAGGGTTCTAAGTTTAACATATTTCAAGTTTTAACCCTTTATTTAAATAAAAATGTAATAAAAAAGAATTTGTCGGGTACTCGCCAATTTGACCCCTTCGGTAGGTTCCAGGGTATATAAATATGTGTGAGCAGAAACTTTTAACCATTGCGACGCCTAAAGAATATAAAAATTTTCTTTCAATTATTATTTAATTTTTAGTACACACAATTTTTAAATTAGTTTATCTTAAAAACGGTGATAGACTTGCCACTAAAGAGTAGATAAGTGTTTTTATTGTTTGGAGTTTTATGGGGGATTTTTCCTAATTTTATTTCAGGCGATACGCAAAATTCGTAAGGGCGTAAGGCTCAATAGTTTCTGTGTATACTTAGTTCTATACCCTGGGTCAGGACCGAAGCCGTTCCATCTTAGGGAAAACCCGACAAAAACTTTTTAATACCTAAATCCGCCACAAAAATTAAAACATGTTTACAGTTAAAATGTTAATATTATACAGGGTGATTCATGAGGAAATGTAAATACTCCAGGTACGTAGTCAGGGCCTAAAAATAAACATAAAAGCCCATACAAATATGGGTCCGCAATGCCTTTCTTTTCGAAATACAGGGTGTTAATTTTTTTTTAATTTTTCTATTTTTTAAATAAAATCTATAATAATTTAAACATTAAAATCAAAATTGATATCCGGAGGTTTTTTGGTATGACGGTTTCGAATCTAATCTTATAACGGCTCTTACTTATAGGGGAAGCCACCTACACGTCTTTTTACTATTCTAAAAAATCACAACTTTTGGTACCGCCCTGTATTACATTTTTAAGTAAATTAAAAAACTGTTTTGTAATTTTAACGTCAAAAAGGTTTACTTGTTAAAAGTTGATATGATCAACCGTTTTCGAGATATTTGGATTTAAAACAAATTACCGCGCATCTGATTTTATTATAGCAAAATTAAAAAAAAATAAAACAAAATGTACTATCAAACAATATGTATTTGAATTTTTAATAAAATGATGGTTCTTAAATTATGTTCGGCAAAACATAAGCTAGGTTTTATAATTTTAAAAAATTCCACCATTTACTTCTATGCACATGTGAGCTCAATAGTGAACACCCTGTATCTCGGAAATAAAGGCGTGTGGACCCATATTTGTATAGACTTTTATGTTTATTTTTGGACCCTGACTACGTAAGTATTGACATTTCCTCATGAATCATCCTGTATAACAAAAAATATTTAATTTATGGCATTTTAAAATCAACCCACCTGAGAATGAAATCTCGAATTTTTAACATCATTAACTATAATTTACATCAAGCAATTAATTTTTATTTAAAAATATTTTTTTAAATTATACTTTTATAAATTTCCCCTACAAGTCCTCATTTGTACACATTCAACTAATTGGCTACTGTAGTGCCTGATTTAAGGTTTTTCACATTTTATTTTAAAAGAATATTTCTATCCGTAATCCGTAATGCTTAAACGAATTTTAACCAACGAGAGCTCATTTGTAAACTTCTCACTAATTGGCTACCGCAGCGCTTCATTGAAGATTTTCACTTTTTATCAAAGAAAGTGTGACCGAACAAAAGCAGGGGGCGTCACATCCGAAAAATAGGCGCCAGCGGTCCTGTCAAAGGACTTAAAATATCAACCGTATTGCATTTCAAGGTGTCGGCTCATTTGCACTTGTGCCAATTTAAATATGACACCCAAAGGAACGGAATTGCAAATGATATTTAAGGTTTTCCGTTTTAT
>JAHBCN010012153.1:0-27389 GCA_019359885.1 Listronotus oregonensis
GAAAAAACAACTTTAAAGGGACATATAACTTTAGACCCCTATGTAACGCTCATGATGCAGTCGGGAAAAAAATCCATATACTAAAATATGACCAAATTCATAGCGTATTTGCTTTTTATAAATTATTTTATTGTCTGATATTTGCGGATGTTAGATTGTGAAAAGGTAATGGAAAATCTCGTCTTGGTAAATTTTTCACTTCTGTCTAGTCGTCTTAAGCACACACCCTAATTTTATTCTCTAAAATTACTTTAATAAAAAAAAAATTTACCTTCGTTTAAAAGATAAAAACTTAAACTGAAATTTTATAATCTAAGGCGCAAAGAATTTTGACGCCCAATGAATATTTTCCCTATGTTGTTACTATTACCCAATATTTGCACCCTGGTGATGATGTGAAAAAAATTAAATTTTGTGACTGGTTTTTTAATAAATCTAACAAAGAAAATTTTTGTTCCAAAAAAATTTTTGGGGAAGAATGTAAAAAAACCCCGTTGCGATATTCTTAACCAAAATAATTAAAGACATTTAAACTCCACAAATCCCACATGGTACGATCTGTTCGTTAACAAGGTCGATCTGGAGTAAATGTAAGTTGTTTTTTATTTCCAACTAAACTAATGTAAGCTACTTTAAAGAAAAATTAAATGCAGATGGATATCTGGACATACTCCAATCAATCCTTTTTGATATCCTTGATGATGTTCCTTTACATAAAGTAATAGTGATTTACCCTTAACTAGATGGCTGATCCCTAACCATTTTTAAATAAGAGAGTATATAAATACTTATTTAACACACAACAAAACCGGTGAGTAGAAACACACCTACTTCTAACGCCCAAAATACATCTACAAAAATCAAATGGGCCCTCTACCGAATCATTAAACCCCCTTTTATACCAATTTGACCTATCCGTCTCAAACCTCGTTAGAAACTCGGTTGAAGTGTCCCAAAAAAAACACAAAAAGCCTCAACAGGAGCTTGACGACGAAAGGGAACTACAACAAATTTTAATTTGTGCCACTGCTGACAAAACCCCGTAAGTAGTAGTCAACAAATTGCTGAAGCAAAAAATTCATCGCCTAGTATCCAAGAGTCCTGAAAAAAAATAGATTCGATCATACAAGGTACAAAAAGTCCATGATATTTCCTAGATCAATTTCGTCGGATGGAGTTCTGCAAATTAGTAATGGAAAGAGCTATTTGGATGAAAATATTCTTAGATCGATTTTTTTACAGACGAATCGATCCTTTCCATTACTAAAATCCCATAACCCTACCAATGTTGGATATTGATCTCGGGAAAATTTATAAATATTTGAAGTTCGCCCCCAACCCCCAAAAATTAAACGTTTGGGGTGATCGTTGGTGAACACGTGATCGGACCATTTTTTTCAGGGCAATTTGACCGAAACAAATATTTGGACTGGTTGCAGCAGCAAATTGTACCTATTTTCAAGAATATTAGGGAAAGATTCAATCATATCTGGTTTCAACAAGATGGTTGCCCAGCCATAATTTTCGTATTGTTCAAGAATATTTAAACAATACCTTTCATAACAGATTAATAAGTGGGCACGGTATATCTTGTGGCCAGCAAGATCCCAGATCTTTCCCAAATGATTTTTTTATGGTTAAAATCAAAGTGTATGGGCTAATAGACCTAATGATTTGGAAGGACTCCGAGCAAGGATTGAAGAGACCTTTCAAACAATTAGTCCTTGTATGCTGGCAAATTTAATGTCTGGCGAAGTAAAAGGGGGTTTATTTGAACATTTATTATAATTATTGTTTTTATTTTTCCGTAAGAAAAACAGTTTTTTTTTCCTAAAATTTATGTATTATTTAAATTTTTAGAAATTAATTTTGATTTTTGAGAATATACTTTTTATTTTGCTTCGGCTCGTAATCTGAACATAGAAAATTATGTTTTGATATTTAATATCTGTCTCAATCGGTTATTAAATTTCAAAACGCATGGACATAAGCCCTAAGTGGTACTTCTCGATCGCTAACTGCTTTCATGAACATCCCGTCCGCACGACTCGATAGCAAATTAAATACTAAAGTGAGTAATTATTGCGTACATCGTACATGCTTACTGACTGGAGGTCGTAGTTTTTGTCGACGCAGCGTTTCGGACGAGCTCGGGTTATTTCGAGCGTGCAAATTCAACTCGAAAAGGACGTCAGTAAATCTGTCTTAGCTCCCCCTATGTACCTAGTACGCTGATGGGCACTGTATATACTTTACTATGTTTAATGTTCTTAGAAAATGCAAAGAAACCAAAAAAAGTCGAATCCGTTTTTTTTGTCATTATATACATTTGGTTGGTAATTTTAGTAGTATATTTCAACTTGCAATTTTTCTTGTATCAATGTAACATAAAATCTAACGTTATTCAAGTAATTTAAGTGTAAATTTTAATAAATAGCTCAAAATTCTAAATAATGATTAAAAAAATTGATTCGAGTTTATTTCCTTTTTGTTTGCATTTTCTGAGAACATTTACTATAGTAATGAATATTTTTTTACACCATTAGAAAGAAGAGATTTAAACGAATAAAAAGCCCACCGACTTTTTTAAAAAAGCAGATATTTTGACACGAGAATTTTCTATTGAAAATTGGGGTCCTTTTTAAAATTTAATATTTTAAATAAAAAAAAAATTAAAATTGTAAAAAATAAAAATAAAAAACCAAAAACTTGGTTATTTACATTTTTCACAAATTTTGAGGTTATGTAAAAAAAGTGTAAATCTTTTTATTACCTAAACATTGCTATTTAACTTTTTTTCATAGGATTTGTAGCTTTGCCGAAAATCGAGATAAACCGTTTTTTACCCTTAAAAACTCACATTCTTTCACTTTCCGACCTCAGATCGCCCGTAAATTATTTTTTCTTTTATTTTTGTCATATTCCCCTCCTTTTTCAATGGGTTCCATCCTACTATTTTTTTTTTCACTTTTAACCATTTTCAAAGGCTTCAGCCCTGATCTACATGATGTATTATATTTTTAAAAAGAGAATTTAATATGTTATCGTTTAAGACCAAAATCTACATGTATGTATCAGAATTTGCCAGGGAAATTTACGGATGCAACATACTCCCAAACTTTTAATGGCTTATGAACACATGTTAGAGGAAATTGATATCCAGACCATAGAAGATTACAGGAATCAACCGGAAGCCACCAGAAATGTCATCTTTAAGTCGGAAATAAAAAAACGCTGGCCTGAACACGAATTCATATTTACAGATGGTTCCAGAATAAATGAAAAAGTAGGATGTGCAGTATATTATCCAGGAAAAAACACAAGGCTTAAACTACAACTCTCCAAATATTCCTCAAATTTTTCCGCAGAACTCAAGGCAATTGCACAAATATACAAAATATGTCAAGAACACGATAATCGGAATTACGTAATATTCACCGACTGCTTAAGTGCTCTACAAAAACTTCAGTCTTTCCCCTACGAAGGAGTTTAATCATTTAGTAGCAAAATACTAAAATTAAACCATGAAACTGTCTCACAGAACAAGACAGTAAAACTAGTTTGGATTAAAGCACACATCGGGATACAAGATAACGAAATTGTAGACCAACTTGCAAAAGAAGCAGCAAACGAAGGACTAGTAGACATAAATTATAAAACGCCAAAAACGATTTTTACCGAACATCAAGAACAAAATTCCAAGATTGGCAAAGAGAGTATGATTCCTCACAAAAGGTATATTCTTTCGCAATATCAAAAATAAAATTAACAGTAAACCATTGTTTTAAATATTGTAAATAAAAAATATGTACAAATTATATCTAGACTAAGAACCGGCCATATAATATGTCCTAACTATAAATTTAGAATAGGTTTATTAGATAACCCAAATTGTAACGAATGTAACGAAATAGCAGATCTTCAACATATTCTATTTGAATGTATTCTAAATATTAACAATATAAATCAATTTTTAGGCCGTTTAACAGGCTCAAATATCGCTTCGCCTTTTAATCTTGCAAATCTACTGACTGATAAAAATACATTTAGTATGTTATATAGACATTACTGTAATTCAGAAGAATTTTTAAATGACTAAAGGAAAAAGGAAAAATAAGTATATATTTAAAAAGGAAAATATACACATAAGTATATGGATTACTAAACAAAAAAAAACAACAGAAAGAAATGTGTAAAAAATATGTATAAATTAAGTATTCAATGTTTAAATATATATAAAATTGTTATATAATCAACAATAGATTTAAATATTACTATTTAAGTTAACCAAATCAATTAAAATCTAGTTTAGTAAGTATAACAAGTAATACATAATAAGAAATTAAAAATAATAATGATACCTTGAAGTATCATTAAAATGTTTTCTTTAAAAAAAAAATAGACTGGCCTGTTGGATTATGTCCAGTGCCAATAAAACTTACTCACACACACACACAAGATCAAAATATACAAGGTGTTTAATTTAAATAAATAGGTTTAGGTTTAATAACTTTTTTACCTGAGCGTATTATACTTATTCTGAAAACGGAAGATTTTTCAACAATCATTATAAAGAAGCTATTGTTAAAACATACAGAAAAATATAAGGTCATTCTTTAATTGAAAATTGTTTGACTTTCCCGTATTCTAACAAGCGAGAATTTTAAATTTGATTTACCATTTTAAGTTTGACACACAAAGAGCAATTTACTCAATAACATTGAATTACAACCTAAAACTATCGAAAATTGGACAACTTGTACACGCGATGATTAATTTTTATTTTGGAGACAATGCATATTTAAATTTTACAATTTGGTAAAAACTTTGTTCCGTTTTAAGCTTTTACTGCATATATAAATGCCTTTTTAATGAAATTGATATGCTGTTTAAGAGCTTTTTAATCCATTTTTCATTTATGCTTTTTATTGCCAATGGTATTTTTTTAAACTCAATATTGCCATACGTTGTATTTTGTTTATGCAAAATTTGATGAATATAAAGTATTTTAAAGTAAAAACGGAGGTTTATTCTAGTTTTTAACTAAAAAAATGAATTAAAAGTAACAATGTTTAAACACTTAACAAAGTATTAAATAAAGATATTTCCGATAATTTTTAAAACAGAAAATATAATATTTTGATAATATTTGTAGTTAATTAAAGGTAAAAAATTATTGTTTTAAAGCTGTAGAATAGCATTTAAAATATGCATCTCTCGGCTTGTTACCCACTTGCGAATTCAAAATAATTTATCGAATATTTACAATTGGCAGTACTAAAACCAAAAGTATGATTCGCTTCTACACGCTTAATTAGTACACTAAGGCTTTGTTAAATAGTAAAGAATATTTTAAATTAATTGACAATATGTTTTTTTTCTTTCCCCCAAAAAAGGTGTTTAAACTTATTACAAAAATCCTATAAAAATTTTCCAATAGCAAAGAAAACATACCCTTAATATAAAAATGGTCAGGTAACACAAAAAGGGTTTAATGTTTTAAAAAAACCTATCTATTATTGATCTATAATCCTTAGAAACGGAATTTTATGATAGCAAAAATATCTATCACCCTGGGTTATAACGGGCTTTTTATAATGCCCGCTTATAATCCCCTAATATAATATGGAAATTTTATTGCTTCCCCCAATTTTTTATTTCTCTCACAATAAAGATAAAGTTTATACAAAAAAATTTTTTCTTTAAACAATCTAAAAATTAAACTTTTTTCAAAATAAAAATTAAAATTTTTTAAATTCCCAGAAAATTATTAAATCCACTATAGAATGGTCGGTGTTTTTGTGAGGGTAGCAGCGGTGGTAGCACTAACGCTTTTTTTAATAGAAGACGGCCCTTTAAAAGAATTTTTTCAATATTGATAAATTAACCTGGTTAACTGAATTGGCAATCTTTTTGGCTACTTTGTTTTGGATGAAAAAACTTTTTTCCCTTATACCCTTCAGCTCGAAGAGCTTTTCTTTTCCCCCATGTTTTTTTTAGGTTTCAAACAAAGCACCTGCCTAAACTGGTAGTTAAAGGGGGAGCATAACATACCGGTATTAGCTTCTGCATTACCCATTTTTTAAAAATTTTGCGATCAATGTTGGGACGCTTCCTATGGTTTTTCCCAATGGGTTGTACTGACATCGACCTTTCTATAGGTAAAAAAGAATCTTCGCTCCTTTATTCCACTTCTTAATGTTTTTACTTTTTTTTTAAAATTTTAAAAGGGTTGAAGTTTTAGTTTCTGGTCCCTTTTAAAACCAAGACTGTTCCTCTATCTTCAATGTCATCAATGGTCTTTTTTGCCCAAACCCAATTTTTTAAAACCCCCAAAAAACACCCATTACCAATATGACTTTTTTACCAATGGGATATCACCCGGGAGCCTTCTTAATAAATTTTAATTTTTGTTCCCCTTTTCCAAAACTTTAGACTTCCGGGACGTACCCTTTTAATTTTAAAAAAAAGATATGAACGATGGTTTTGAAATGTCTTTTTTCATAGCCCTTAAAAATTGGTTGCAAAATTTTGAGAAATTTTCGGACTTATTTTTTCAACAAAAAATAATAAAGTTTTTAAACATATGTTTTTAAAAAAATCAATAACTTCCCTTTTTTCCTGGAAAATGCCTTTAAAAAAACGTTTTCGGTTATTTGAAGAAGGGGAAATTTTTCCCAAATACCAAATATGCCATACTCAAATAATACTGTTTGCCTGATTTAACTGGCAAAAGTTTTTTGGTCACTTTTTTTTTCTCTTATATTTTGGGGAATTTTTTCCCCTTTTTGAGAAAAATCTTAAATAAAATGCCAACTGATAACGCCAGAAACATCAAAAGTAAACTTAACCCCAAAAGTCATTATCTCCACGTTTACGGGAAATTTGAACTTTTTTTTTTTATATTGCGAATAAATAATGTAATTAGTCATTGAAAAACTCTTTTTTGGGAAAAAAGCATAAAGCTTTTGTATGCCCACGGGTTTTACTGGATTTAAATCCCCCACCCAGTTTCAAATCACCCCCCGGGGCCTGGCCCTCAGGTTTTCCCCCAAGCCCCCCCGGGCTTATATTATAACCCCTTGAAAATAAATAGCTATTCTGTAGGGTTCATTTTTTTAAATATTTCCTTTTAAAACAAAAAAAAAAACCTAAAAAACTTTCGTTTATTTTGGAAAGACTAGTTACTTGCTTATTTTACATTTAAAATTATATATATTTTTTTATTTATTTTTTTTTAAAAAAAACTTAAAAAAAGAAAAAAGGGCCCGTATCTTGGTATGGCCCCCCTTCGGAGCTTAACATTGCGCCCCCGACCCACCGGGCGATTTGGGGGAGTATGGAATACCCTCCAACGAAAACGGGAATTCCGGGGTTTTTTCCTCAGAAATTTTACAAAATTGAAGTGTAAAGTTGTAGGTTTAAAGTTTTTGGATCTAAGAATTTCGTTTTTTTAAAATACTAATTTTGTGGGGGTATTTGTTTTAAATTCTATATTTTCTTTATATGAAAATAACCTATTTTAAAGAAACATGATTACATAAAACAACTTTGTATTTGACTAAAAGAAATTGGGAAATTTAAAATTAACTATACATATACATCCTTATTTGCAGATGATTAAACTTAAAATTTCATTTTCTCAAAAAAAAAAATAATAGTTACAAAAAACTATGCATTTTTATCCTACTAAAACTAACATTTATACTTTAATAGATTAAATAATATTTTCAAAAAAAAAAAGGACAAGTGCTGCCCCCAATTTATTAAAAAAACTAATTAATTCGCAGCTTAAATATAAAAAAAAAAATAATTAAAATTCTCCTGTAGGTATCGAATAACGATATTTTATTATAAGTCATACATTTTTAGTCTTGATTTATTAAAAAAAAATTAAAATTTTAAATATCTGCGTTAATATTTTTTTTATAAATTTGTTCTTTGCAATTTATTTATTTGACTAATTTTTCCAATAAAAATTATCAATAATATGACTACGGTACTGACAACGATGGGAAAAAAAAAAAAATAGCCGATTTTGCGCCCCCGGGGAGCTGCGCCCTTGGCCGGGGGCCCTTTTCCCCCCCCTTTAAAAGGCCCTGTTAATGATAAAATATTACACATACAAATTTAATTAAAAGTTAAAAAATATATTTACACAATTTAGTTTTTATTCCCTTTTTTCCCAACCCTAAGGGTGATTTTACAAGGATGGCTACGGGCAGAGCTATCGGGAATTCAATTAAAATAAAAGAAAAATTGATTAAGTAATTATTAGTACCCCCAAATTTTTTTAATTTATTTACTTTTCGAAAAGGTAATTGAATTTGAAATTTTTAATTAATAAAAATATTGTCGTAATTGGTAATTGATTTTCACGTCCCAACTAATTCAATTGCAAAAGTAAAATTGATTACTATAAAGTAATTAAATTACTTAAAAATCAATTCAATTACCTAATAAAAATTTAATTTTGCAGAAAATGCATTTCTTTTTTTATGAAACGCCAAAATTTTGGCCAGCCAGAAGAGCACCCGAAACACGGCGGGCCGGTTTAATCGGAGAATGCCACCTCCGCGCCGTTTTTGTATTTTCGATTGATCCCTACCGCCACCGTTTTTTCTTTTTGGGGAAAAAAATATGAAAAATTTTGTGGTTGGATAAATTTATTTTTAAGTCATTTGATGTTGAACTGCCGAAAAAACAGTTTCAATGTGTGACGTGCTGGTGTGATGTATACGATGCATATTTGTAGAATTATTTTTTTTTGTTTAGTATATCGTGTTTAATTTTGTGGTTATTTAAAAGATTTATTGTAAATATTTAATTACTTTTATTTTTAAATTTATATTTAAATTTTATTTTTTTAAAAGTAATTGTGCCCAGCTCTGGCTCAGACATTTCAAAGTTACTGGATAAATAATAGTATTAAAAAACTTTTGAATTCTATAAGTTTGGTTTGCTACTTATTATACTTTTTATGTAAAAAAAGAAATACAGGGGACCATGATTGTTTATGTGGTATCCTTAAGCTGGTTTAAATATACGACTTTTAACTCCTTATAAAAACAGTATGTGTTAAGTATAGATATATTAAATTTATTAAAGTTGGTATTGTAAAAGCTACTTTTTTAAAAATGCCTTTTAAAATTTAGTAGATAAAAAAAGCCAACAATTTAATGGAGTGTTGTAAAAGTCAATTTCTTCCACCCCCCCAAAATCCAAAACCCCTTCAGCACGTCATATCCGAATGATTGTTGGGAACACTGATATTTTTCAAAATATTGGGTTACTTCCTTGAATATGTTACCTTCTCAATATTTTCTACCATTAAACAATATTCTATTAGATACTGGATTAAGATGTTTGTTACTTTGTAATAGTTTATTTCGTCAGAAAAATAAAACAAATAACTTTTTTCTTTCATTGTACTTTTATTTTAAAAAATTGTGACTCAGTTTCGTAGTATTTCCATTTTATAACTGAATAACAAAACAGTACATCTATTATTTTAAAAGAAAACGTTCTGCACATGTTTGTTATTGTAATGATATAATAGTCTAGTTTAAGGAACGTGGAAATTGGATAACGTTTGTCGGTCATTACAAACACAATAAAATCCCTACAAAAAAACTTGCTAAGGTTTCTCTGATAAAAAATAATTGGAATTTAATTTTTAGAACTCGTTACTATTCGTCTTTTTTTATCGATAAAAAAATTTTACCGCGAAATTTCGGGGGAAAGATATTCCGATGAGGTCTTCAATATGAGATAATGGGACACCTCTCGCCCTTATTTAAAATCAGTGGCTATCACATTTAGTAATGACAAAGTTTGTCAGAAAAAAACTAAATTTAAATTTTTTTCAGCGTTATGTTCTAAAAATCCCTTACCGATTTTTAAGCCCCAAATGTTTAAATAGAAACCTAAGTTTTGCATGAGTTAGAGCTACAATAATTTGCAATAAAACTTACCAGGGTAGTAAGACATTATTACATTGGAGTTGTACAGGGTCTTTGATTATATTTACGGTTTGGGGAAGACAGTTTAAAAATTTTTTTCCATATTATCTTTTGAATAAATCGTAAAAAAATATCCCAAAAAAAAAAATGGAAAAATATGGCAACTTCAACTTTTAAAAGGGAAAACTCTGTATATTTCCTTATAAAAGATCTTTTTTTTTCTTATTTCAAATATATAAACATTGATGATATTTGGATGATTTTAAGCAATATATAAAAAATTAAAAAAAAATATTAGTATCAAAAAAAGGTATGAAAACTAAAAGGTTTTTTAATAAATTTTATTTAAATTGCAAAAAGTTAAATTTATTTTAAACTATTAAAAGTAGTTTTATGTTTTTTTGTCGAGGGCTATTGAAGAAAAAAATGCTATTATGCATCTTTTATGTAACAAAAAATGAACGACGTTTAGAATCTTCCTGAACAAAACATGCAGGACCGACCTAAGGGATGCAGGAAATAGCTGGTTTATGCAGCAGGATCCAAAGTTTTTAAATACAATTCTATTCACCACAAGTCTTTTTCACTTTAGCAGGAATGTTTAATCACAAAATAAACATTATTGGTCCAGAGAAAACCCCCACCAAATTAAACATAAAATTTTTTTTTTCCCGGTTTTTGAAAATTAACTTTTTGTTTTATTTACAAAATTTAAAAACCAAAATCTTAAAAAATTTTAAAAAAATATCATAATTTATTTTTTTGTTTAGGATCCTATATTAAAAAAAATTTTTTTTAAAAAAATTGTATTTTTATGTACAATTTAAAAAAAAAATTTCGGCTTAATTGATCCGCTTTTTAATAGCTAATATTTAAGGTTTTTTTGCCCTAAATAGCTGCATTGATTTTAAAAAAGTTGTAAAAAAAGTTTTCAAAAATATCCCCTTTGGTCATTTAAAGAACTAACATATTTGGTGAGGGTATTTAACAAGACGTTTTTTTTAATATAATAACATCCTTTGTTGCGGGGGAAAAATTAAAAAAAAGGGAGCCCGCATAACTTTTAAAAAGTTTTTTTGGTTTAAAACCTATCAATATGCAAAAAATTAAAGGTATGTCGCTACTGGCAAAATCGACAACGCGCGTAATTTTATCTGAACAATTGGTTTCCGCAATAAGAACTAAGACATCTAAGGCGCCGACAATATATTAAAGACAAAGAAGAAGACACAAAAAATTCAAAGCGCAACTGACAAATGAAATTCGAGAACAAATTGATGAATATTCTTCGCCGGTTCGAGTCAAATTAAAGTCAAATAAGCTCATAGCGTTGTATAAGCGCCGATGAATGCAAATTGCAAGAAAAGGCTCGACTAGCAATTACCGCATTCTTTATGCCAAAACAGATGCTTCAAGAAAGTGGCTGGGCATTGTTTTGGGTTACAGGAGATTAAACAAAAATGCTGCTTAACTTTTTATTTTCTTTTTATATTTTAAAATACTTTTTATTAGTAAATAGTATATATTTAGTATAGCGCTGCCGTCGCAACATGTATTTTTTATTATGATTTCAGTTTGGGATCAATGAATTTTGATTTTTGTAAATTCGGACAAAAGAGTCACAATGCAAAGATACTTGCCGAGCAGGGTACCAGCACCGGCACGACAAAAAAAACTATTTTACACCCATTGACTAGTCGATTAGCATTAGAGCAACAACAAGATATAATTAAGACAAAAAATTCCATCAATAAATTGTCCCAACAACTTAACTAATCATTAAGACAAAATTAGCAATTATTAACATAAAACTTCATAAATCTGAAAACGTGAGGATACCAAGGAAGTTTAAAGGTGTATGGAAGCCCAATACTGTAGAACAAAATTGTCCAGGCGTGCAGGGCAGCGGGAATCGGGGGATTGGCCCCGCGGAGTTTGCCCAATGAATAGTAGGTCAGAGCCGGACTTCCATAATTCTTTGTTACTATCTATAAAGTTGACATCATCAAATGTCAAATTCAAGCATTCACTGTTTTTTTTTGCACAAAATTGTTGGTATTAAACGATACTACCATATAATATTTAAAATTTGTAATATTGGATTTTAATCATCTGATATAATATGGAAAGAATAGATGGCGCCACTTTACAGCCTTCTATTTAAATATGATATTTTTGGAAGTTTGATTTTTCCAAAATCTTTGTAAATAAATAAAAACACGATTTTTAAAAAATAAATTTCAAACATTGTATGATAGTTTCATGTACTTATCACCAATTTTGTGATAAAGGAGGGCAAAAAAATTAAATGAGTTTAATCTAATCCTAAGATTGTGGTTGTACATTAAAAGTGAAAATTTTTATAACTGCTTTTTAGGCATATACTTTTCACTAATAACAAACATTCATGAGACAGAATAACAGTGGTTAAAATTTTAGTAACCTTTGGTACCTAGGTATCCATTGTAAAGTAAGGGTTAAATATTATGTGTCTACAGTATGTCGAGCTTAAAAAGTTGATAATGTAAATTTAAGAAACCAAAAATCTAATTTCCTTTTAAACAAAATACAGAAAAAGCAAAAGACTTTAACATAAAATTGTACTTTCTTTTTATTCAATTAGAAGGACCTGTATATATTAAAATTTGCTGGTCTGCCCAGAATTAATAATTTTGATTCTTTAAAAGAATGTACTAAATTATTAAATGAAATAAAAGTACCTAAATGTAAACCTTATTTCTTTTTAATAATCCACAGAAATACACAAACATTGTGGAAATTATCTAAAGATAGTTAAGATTGCTTACTTTTCTCACTGCCTATTTCCTATGAAATTTTATTTTCTATAATTCATAATTGATATATTTTTTATTTTTTAATTTAAATTATAAAAGAAATTTAAAATAAATCTTACCTAAAGTAAAAAATCCGGGTATGTTACCCTTAAATTTGCAAGATAAAACCATCAACCTCTAGTCATTTTGTTACGATATTTAATAAAAAACAAAAACAAAAATAAGCACAATTAAAAATAATAAATTAAAAGGACAACAAAAATTGAAAAAAATAAACCAAAACTCTGAAAAAAAGGTTATTTTCATACTTTGGGTGGAAAAAAATTTTTTTTTGATTCGAAAAAGGGGGGCCATAGGGGGATTGGGCTTCCCCTACACCTTTAAACTTCCTTGGAGGATACTCATAGTTTGGCGGAGATGTGTATTATTACCGCTGCTATTTAATGTTTACTTTAAAAATATATTTAAGTAGGCTCCTAAAAATAGTGACAAAAGAATTCCAGTTAACGGACAACTTCCGAACAACATTATAACAGTGGTGAAGGAAGACTCTTGTTACTGCTAACCAACGACGCTACTGATTTAGAAACTGGGTTGTCGTACACTACAAAATTTATAAAATCGTAAAATTTTATGCCGTAAAAGTTTTATAAAAGTTTCCTAGATAATCAAAAATAAATACAAAATTGACAAAATCAAATTTCGATGACACTATTATTCTGTAGTTTTGGGGGATTTACAAGAATTTATAAATAGTAAGATAAGTAAAAATTAAATCCCAAATATAGTTTGTAAACAAGTATAGGGGGTTTTTCGTCCTTCATTCGTAAAACCCTCTATGAAAAAAAAAGAGCATTTAAAAAATGACCGTTTTAAAATTAATTTTTTCTTAAATAAATAGGACTACCAAAATATTATGCCATCTTCGTCTTACTTTATGGACTTGAATCATGGAAGCTAACAGAGGTATTCACCAAAAAGTTAACGGCATTTAAAATGTGGATATATCGCAAAATCTTAATTATCCCGTTTGGAAAACATGTTACAAATCGCACTAAAACTACGTTATTACGTATGCCGTGTTTGTACAATTTTAGTGAATACGCAGACATGTTGCTAATTTATGGAGAGTGTATGAAAAATGCGAGATAAGCTACATCATTGTACAGAGAGCGATTTCCGGAGAGAGCAACCCGGACGGGTGCTTTTCCAGCCCAAAAGAAGTATATCAGTTGCGTCTTGTTGGAAAGGAAAATAACATTATTAATATACTTGCTTTTGTTTTATTCAACCTTAGGCATCAATTCAACGAATTTCACATGAGACGGGTATTACCAAATCATCAGTTCAACGCATTTAGGCAGATAAAGGTTTTTATCCATACAAAATTCATTGGTACAAAATTTAAGTAAAAAAAAATCAAAAAGGGTTTGTTTTTTAAAAAGGAAAAGAACCGATACCGAACTTTTAAAAAATTTTTTAAAAGGACAACCCAATTTCATAACAATGAAATCTTGAACGCCCCAACCCCCCTATTGTCTGTACAAAATCCCCCCTTTGGGCCCAAAAAATATGGGGAAAAAATTTTTTTAAATTTAAAAAAGGGGAAAAGGTTTTTTAATTTTCTTAGAAATATCCGACAAATTTTAGAAAAATATTCCCCAGATATCTAAATATGGGGGGCAAAATGGAGCCCCGCCCCAATCAGCAAAGTATCATTTTTTAAACGAATACGAAAAAAAAAAACGGGGATAGGGGAACAGGGCCAAATTTTTTTCGGGGGTTTTTTTTTTGGGGCCAAAAAAAGGCTTTAAAAAAAGGTTCCCCGGGGAAAAAAACCCCCTTTTTTGGCTTTCCGTTTTTGGGGGCAAATTAAAAATTAAAAAAATTTTTTAGGGGCTATTTTAATGAAAAAAAATTTTTGTTAATTATTATTTTTTTAAATACCTTAAAAATGGGAAAAAATTAAATAGATAGGGGGCATATTAATAAGATTGATGTAAAATTAGTAGAAGATTTTTAAAACTGGAAAATATACGGGGTTCTTAAAAAAATTTTTTTATTTTTTTTTTTGGTACCCCCTAATTTTTATTTTTTTTTAAAAAATTTTTTTTAAAATAAAATTTTTATTAATTTTTTTAAAATTTATATTATATAATAATATATATATATATATATATATATATATATATATATATATATATATATATATATATATATATATATATATATATATATATATATATATATATATTATATATATATATATATATATAATTTATATATATATAATATATATAATTATTTTAATATATATATTTATTTAATATATATATAATAAATAAAATTATTAAATAATAAATAATTATATATTTTTAAAAAAAAAAATTTTAAATTATTTTTTTTTTAATATAGGTTTATTAACTTTCCAAATAAGTATAAGGGATAAGGGCCAAAGGATAAATAAAGAAAAAAAAAAATTTTTTTTTTTAAAAAATTCCAAAAATTTTTGAAGTTAAAAGGACATTAAAAAACCAGTTTAAAAATCAAAAAAAGGGTTTACATTTTTCCCAAAAAATTTTAAATTAAATTAAAAATTCCCACCCCTTCACGTTTTTTCTTAATAGATTTGATTATGCTGGATAAAAAAAAAATTTACAATTTAAAAAAAAACCCCTTTTTAAAAAAGGGGAAAAAATTTTTTATTTCTGTAAAAATTTTTTTTTAATTTTCCTGTCACAGGGAATTTAAAATTAACTAGATGAAGAACTTTATAAATAAAATTCCAAAACGAGGGCTTTAAAATTGATTGACGTTTTTAACAATATAAAAAAATTTTAAAAAGCACCAAATTTGAAACATTTAAATTTTTGAGCCGAAATAATACAAAAAAACGATAAAATATTTCCAAACCCCCCGTAAACATTTGGGGAAAAGTGACACTAAATGGAAGGCGGTAAAAAAGCTATCGATTATAACTCAAGATTAAGTTTGACTTTTTATAATAAGAAACGCAACCGTATCTATATTTCTATCTTTCTTTTAAAAAATAGATGGAAAAATTTAAACCCCATATTTTTCTGATCTCACCGTCCGTCGACATAACAACAAGAACGAATTACCAGTGGTGTAACTACTGATTTTTAAAAATTGAATTTTAAAATTTAATTTAAGATGTTTCTTATGGCTCAACATTTTAACTGTTAAGAATTCCTAGCAGCCTTCAAAGTACTACATCAGTAACGTGGCTACAAGGGGGGTTTAGAAGGCATACAGGTGGTTTTTAAAATTTCAAAATAAATGGGCAGGTGACTTATACTTTCATTGGGGGTGCGTAATAATAAATTTTTTTCCCCAAAAAGGTTGTCAACAATGATATTTTACAGAGACCTTAAGTAAATAGCTGGAGTCCACCTTTTTAAAAAAATTAGATGTGCAATTGATTTTTTAAAATGTTTAAGGGCCTACAACGGTGGAAAAGACCCTTTTTAAAAAAAAAAAAGAAAAAAAAAAAGTTTTTTTTTTTTGTGTTAGGGGAAAAAAAAATTTTAAAACCCCCTTTAAAAAGCTTTACCAAAAAAAAGGGGTTTTAAAAAAAGGAAAATTTCATTTTTTTAAATTTTTTAAAACCGCAACGAAACCGGGTTTCCCTTTAATTCCCCAATAAAAAAAGGTAAATTAGAGTTACCCAATTAAACTCTGAAGAAAGCAAAGGTTGTGCCTTTGGCCGCAAAAGTAATAACCACCGTCTTTTGTATTGTTTATACCAATTTTTTAAAAGGATGACGTAGCATTAATGCCCATTGTTATTTTGACTTATTTACTCAAAAAGTTAAACCTGCATTTTGTTTAAAAAGGCCCGATTGATTACAAATGTAATCGAAAAAAATTCATTGCGACTTTTTTTTACGTCTTCCTTAGAGTTCCGGATTTATTTGCATTTGGTTTCCATATCTTTGGACTGCTAAAAGGAAACTGAACATTTCAAGACGATGACAATATTGCCTAGTTTGTGCATGCTAGGCTTTGCGACCAACAAAAATAACACATATACTTAAATGGTTTAAAAGTATTGAGATAATGTAAAATTCGTATACTTATTGCATAAATAAAAATTTGCTGCCACATTTCAGTTTATGTTTGAACCTTCCTAAAAACACCGTTCATCTTCCCAAGTTGTTAATAGTACATAATAATCGGAAAAAGGTAAAAGTATAAAATTGCTAATAACCTGCTTGCAACATCTAAATTTTGGAAATCACCTCTTTTAGTTAGTATAGTAAATATCAATTTTGTTAATTTGATATAGGTTAGTTAATCTGGTTAGAATTAAAAAACATGTTAAAATTCCATTATGGTTTAAAATCATCCATTCTAAAAATAAAATTTATGAATCAATCATCAAGTAGTTATTTACTTAAAGCAAATCGGGAGTGCAACGTGGTGGTTGTTAAGCCTTTTGGTATCCAGTTCACAAGATTATGCAGCTCAGCTTCTACATTTACGAATTGAGATATATACATATACACTTTCGTGCATTTCCTTACACTCCAACCTTATAGGCCCCGAACTTTTCACTTTATTCGTTTCTTCATCTCTAGAGGGTCTACGCTGTGAAACCTAGAACCTGCTGCCTACTGATCTTTTCTTCTTCTCCATATCTTTAAGTCTCGTGTCGTTACTACTTAGGCGGTAGGCGGTACGTTAATACTTAGGCTTTTAGCCGCCGTGGAGTGTCTCAAGATAAAGAAACATTTGTATTTATATCGAAATTTGCCCCAAACGCTTTTTATTTGTGCCCAATAATATTGTGCCTATTAGGTTAACTTATATACAACCGATTGAATGCATGTTAAGAGATATCATACACAAAAATATCAAGAAAATAAAGGTACTACTACAACTAGACATTAGTGATGGGCAGATTCGGATGATTTTAATATTCGAATAGTCGTATTCCGGAAGATCTTCATATTCGGGACATCATTTGACATATGAAACATTGACCGATCAACGCCAGTCGATATTCGATATATTGCGCCGACCGCCGACTGTGGATTTACCCCGAAGTCAAAGCGTTTGCTTTCGAAATAACCGGATATTCTGGATGAATCAGTTGTCGAAAGATAAAAAATAAATTATTTTGTTTCGAATTTTGATTTCAGTCGACTATTTTAGTTGTTTGGTTGATGTTGTGTTCGCATACGTATTCGTGTACGTTTTTAATTTGTTTTGCTGTTATTGGTGGTGCGGCGGAAAATTTTTTTTCGTTTTAATTCGTAATTATTGGTGTGGTGTATAGAATAGTATACAGTGGCCGCCAAAAAAATCGACACTAGGTGGAAAATTTCTATTCTTGATATTAATTTTTTGTCTGTAGTATTTGCATTTTAAATTTAAAATTTATTATGATGAAAATGTACATTATAATTAAATATAAAATTATGTGGTAACGAATCACAATGTATTCTTTTGATAGCTCTTTCTATTTCGTTCGAACTTCCATTGACCTTGAATGAACCACGAATTGTATGAACTATCATCCGTAAGTAGCGGTAATATACCCCAGCTGATTGGAATACGAATATTTAAATATCCGAAAGAAATATTTTAATCATTGAAACATTTCTTATTCGAATATCGTTCAAACATTCGAAAAGTTCCCTTACTACACTACTAAAATTTTAAAAACACAGACACACAAAAGAAGTTGGGTATAATTTTTATCAACTTGTTTTTCGTAGTGATTTTGTCTTCTGATGATGAATCTGGGGTCAAATTTCCGCCATCAAGTCACTATTTTTTCATAACCTCAAAAACTAGTAAAAATTTATGAAAATTTACTAGAAAAAACTGAATTTCTTGTTTGCAGTCCAACTTAACATTTTTATGTAAAAGGATCTGCTGAATCTAAATATACGACAGAACTAAAGTAGCACTTATAGTTTTTTTCTAACCTTAAAAAACCGCCTAGACATAATAAAATGGCAGCAATCCTCGGCAATGACACCTTGTTGTCGGGGAAGGTGAAAGATCTCTCTCCCAACAGGATCATCAGATTTATTAGGAGTCTGGACTTGGTGAGAGTCGGTCACGGTGGAAGGGTGTTATACTCACTCACTTTAAACCTACCTACCTACAATAAAATGGCAAATACATTTTTTGAAAATCAAAGATTTAAGCCAAATTTCATTTGAGGTGGTTTTTACGGTTGCTGATTTCAAATTTGAAGTCAAATTTAAAACATTCAAATATAGTGGATAAAGGAAGCAAAAACAATAGAATAAATACTAGTTTGATACATGCAAGTTTAGGTAAATATAAATTTCAGAAACATAAAAAACGATCCAAAAAACGCTACCACCACGAAAAATTATGTCTGATAAAAAGTATACTCAACTTTCTTTTTGTTAAACTGTGTAATAAAAAAAAGCAAATATCTGTAATTTTACCTCGTATTTTTATGGGCGTAATTTTTCGGTCAGTATTTTACTTTACGCTACACAATCTTTAAAAATACATTTAACATATTGTAATAACTTATATTTTACCCATTTTGTCTTGTATTTTTAGAATGTTGGGTTTAAAAATTTATAAAATAATGTTTGCAAATAAAATTTGTGTACAGTATTTTCAGATACATTTTTGTTAATATGAAATAGGTTATTTATAGCCAATTCTCCGTTAAAATCTTGGACAATCTAAATTATTCTGTATGTTCTTAAAAATGTTTTTATTTTTTTTAGATGCTAATACTTTGGCGCAAAGTTCATCCAGTATAAACTGGATTTAAGAAATTATCCCAGTATTGTGTTGTGTAAATTAAAAAATTATATAAATTAATGGAAATGCACTTGACCTTATCTTAAAATTTTAATTATCATTTATTACCTAATACGATTACAAGAATATTTTTTATTTTTTTAAATTTTCTGTGAAAATATTTAGAGTCTACGGCACTGTGCAACACTATTCGTGATTTTTAATCGCCAGATCATGGAGATAGTTAATAACCTCTTCAATTTAGATATGGAAATAGGAACTATAAATTCAAAGCTATTTAAAAACTTGCTTGCAAGAAACTAAATAATGAGACATTCATTCGTTTTAGGATCAAAAAACTAGTTTAGTTAGAATCGAGTTGAATTCTTCTTAACGAACAAGTGCAGCGAGTGGTAGAAGGGCGGATAAGGCAATATTAGACACTAACAGAACAGGAGCAAAATAAAGCGGGCTTTTTTATATTGCCAATGATAAATGTTTAGAATTGCATGAATTTTCAGTGGTCCAACCACAGATTTTAAAAAACTAGAATGCTTATTATAAATTAAAAATGGTACACTCATGCGATGTCAGCCATAAAGGGATTTCTTTTTAACATTTTGGTAAACCCGTCAAATCTGAGTTAGCGGGACAGAACAAATATACAAAATGTCACGCAAGATAGTCAAAACTAATATTTTTAATTAAATTTAAACCCGCAACAAGATAAAACAAATTACATCGCCATTTACCAAACTAAATCGACCAAATCAACTAAATGAAGTTGACAAAATGAAATCAAAAGGTTACTACAAGTCCAAATTATTGCGCTTATAAGTATTCTAGTTATTTTGAGGCTCAGTCAAACGAATATTCATATGGGTTATGCTTATGGCAAAGTTTAAAGTAGTACATATAACGAAATTTTCTTAGGTTTACTTATTTGGTTTTTTAACATAACGTATTTTCTAAGGCTTAAAAAAAGATAATGACTGCTTTTTCATTATTTTTATAAAATGATTTTTTTATTTAAAAGTTTTAATTGCAAAAAATAAGACAAGTCATCTTATTGAAAGACATTCATATATCATAACCTTTTTACAAAATTAGAAACAGATTTAAACCAAGTTCTGGTTAGTTTTATTGTCCGTTTTAATCCGGGGTTTTTAAAATTTATATTAGTCTACGAACTGTGATAAGATAAAAATTTTAGGGAATTACTATGCAATGAGAGAAAACTACATCTCCATAAAAAAAAAAAAATGGTTAAATCTAAACAAGGAAATAAACTGTTGATTATTATATAGCATTTTGTATTTTATGAATAATTATTTAATTATAAAAATAATTTTTAATTTTATATTGTTTAAATAGAATTTAAAGATAAATTTTCTTTTATTTTCTGAATTTTAAATTTTTACAGCATTTATTTGGGTTCTTTATATTCGAGTAAACGCGATATTCTTTCTGTAAACAATAGTTCTTCAAAGACATATTCTAATTTCTGCTTGAATAAATTTTTCAGTAAATATTCTATTTGGCCAATTCATGTTTACTTTATGCCATGATAATCTATACAACTTAAAACAATGTAATACTAAATTTTTCCATTTAAATTAGGAGTAAAAATAAAAAATGTTTCATAAAATTAATTTTATTTTGTAAACATAAATATAATATTTCTATAATGAACATGAAGATATGGTTGGCTCCTAATATTTAAAAGTTAGCGCCCAAATTGGATCCAATTTGAGGTTTGGGGCATAATGTTTTTCTCAAAAACGGTATAAGTTATCGATAATTTTCAAAAACTATATAAAAGCAACAATTAAATCTAGGCTTCTCAATAGTTTTTAATTTGGTTTAGTTTTTAATATTTCCTTGAGTGAAAGTCACCCTAAAATCGGTTATGTTTAATTATTTTTCTTAACTCGACTAATATTTCAAAAATCCGTTACTGCAGAGGCATAGATTATTTCCTTACCTTTAAAATGGTAAAAACGTTTTCCCCGTAGGTTTGGTTAACAAATTTAAAACCTTAAAAAAACAATTGTAGTTTCACCAAAGATAATACTATGAATAATGGGTTTATTTAAAGGGGGGGTTTTGAATCAGCCGGGGATATCAATGCTTCCGAAAAAGCGAAAAAATTAGTGGGAACCTCTGCCCCCCCGAAACAAACCGGGGACATTGCCAATGTTGTCGCTTGTACCTTATTCGGGAAACAAAGAGCGGCGGGGGGCTAAAGGGGATGTGTTTTTCCCGTCGCTTTTCACGCCAATGGGGGAAACCGCCGGCAACACTGTTCTTTTTCTCAAGATAGGGGAAATCTCTCGATGGAAAAGGGGCGCGTTAGCCAAAGTCCATTTTTGGGGGATCAAAAATATAGCATTGAATTTTTTCTTATCCGTAGTAGTATTATCTTTGGTTTATATAACCCCAAAAAAATGCTGTTTTTTTGGGAATAGGGGTTTGACGTCGTTGCTGGAGCGAGCTTCCTCAGGGAAAAACTTTACTTGCTTTATATAAACGGACACTGTTTAAAGTTTAATAATGATAAAGTAAGTAATTTTTTAAAGAAAAACCAAAAATTTAAAATTTTTAAAATAAAAAAATTTTTTTTTGTTTAATAAACAATTTTAATTTTGTAAAAATTTTTTACATATGTCTTTATATATCCGTCTGTTTAAAAAATTTAAAATAAGAAAATGAACAAAAAATGTTATGAAAAGAATGAACACTTTGTTAAAGGTCAGTTCAGTGAAGGAATTAAAAGAAATTATACTTTTACAAATATTTTTAGACATTTTCTAAACGCACCTTAAAAAAATCAGTAAGAATAAAAATTTTTCCCATTATTAAAACTACAAAAAAACACAGCGCTAAAATAGCAACACGAAACGAAGACACCCCAAAAAAATTAAAGGGTTTTAACTTTAAAAATTAATTAAATATTGTTAATATAAAAAAAAAGATCAGACGTGCGATTTTGCAAAATAAAAATATTATTTTTTGTTGAATTATATTTCTTGTTGTTAATGTCATAAAATAAAAAATAAAATTTAAAAAAAAATCATATTAAACACATAAAATATATTTTTAATAAATTTTTAAATTTTTCCCAAAAAAAATTTAATAATTAAAATTTTAGATTTAAAAAAAAAAATTTTTTTTTACAACAATTTTTGGCCTATTTCCCCAGAAATAATTGCTAATCACTGTTTTCATTTGAAGCTTTAACAGTGTTCGTTTTTTTAGATATGAAGTTTTTTCCGATGGGCGTCTTTTAATTGGGGTCCAAATTTTAAAAAAAAAAAGCATTGATTTGTGTTCATAGTAAAACTACAATTGTCTTTATAAAATATAATTTTTTTTAAGCGGCTATACGAAAATTTGGTAGTGGGATGCACTCTTAAAATAACTGGGAAAAATTTCTTAACACGATTATCACTACGAATGTAGATCATGAAAGATTTTTTTGGGGAAGATTTTTTTGGGGTTAAAATTTTTGAGCAAAGTACAAATATTAGAATTATAAAATTTTTATTTTTTTGAAGTTGGTTGGTTAGATTGCCAGTTTAAATGACAACTCTATGTCTAAATGGCCAACCAGCATTAAGAAATAGAAATCACATAATTATTAGTAGCTTTTAAAACATTTTTTTTAGCTTAGCTTATTAGTTAAATAACTTGGTTGTTAGTATTTTTTTTAGTTACTACTTAAAGACACATTTTTATTTTAATTATCCAAATATTGGGCTATAATTCTTATAACTGAATAGAAGAAATAAAAACTAGAATATTTAAACCTCGTAACTTATAATATCATATTTATAATTTAACTGCTTTACAAATTTTAGTTCTCACAATAAACTTTTTAAAGAGCGTCATTTTATCATGTCAAAAAATAAACTTTAATTTGAAATGCAAAAATACTAAAAATCTATTGGCAGTGTACCACTTCGGCTATGGCAAACCTTTCTTAAACCCGTATACAGGGTAATTCATAAGGAAATGTCAATACTTCAGGTACGAGTCAGGTTCCAAAAATAAACATAAAAGACTTCACAAACATGGGTCCGTAAGGCCTTCATTTTCGAAATACAGGGTGTTTTTTATTTTGTTTTTTTATTTTTTAAATAAATTTATAAAACCTAACTTATGTTTTGCTGAATAAAATTAAAGAACGATATTTTTATTAACAATATAAATACATATTGTTTAATTATACATTTAGTTTTATTTTTTTTTAATTCTGCAATAATAAAATCAGATGCGTCGTAAAATTTTTAAAATCAAATATCTCAAAAGGGCCAAATCAACTTTTAACAGGTATACCTTTTTGACGTAAAAATGCAAAACAATTTTTTAATTTACTTGAAAATGTAATCCCGGGCCGTACCAAAAGTTGTGATTGTTCAAAATATTAAAAGACGTGTAGCTGCGCCCAAAGTAAGAGCCGTACTAAGATTAAGTTTGAATCCTCAAACCAAAAAAAACCCCGAATTAATTTTACTCCAATTTTTACATTTTATTTAAAAAATAAAAAAATAATAAAAAATTTAACCCCTGTATTTTGGAAATGAAAACCTTGTGGGCTCATATTTGTATATACTTTTAATCTATTTTTGGACCTGACTACGTTTGTGAATATTGACATCTCCTCATGAATCACCCTGTATATGTGAAACTGCAATTTCTTAAAAAACTGAAACAAAAAAAAAGAAAACTTCCTTAAAATCAGTTAAACAAATATTAAATTTTCTTGTTAGGCAAGGGGCATTTTACCCAAACGTTATTAAATATTTAAAAATTTTTAAGGAAAAGATGCACCCAAACAAAAAATATACAGTGTTTCCAAATTGGGCCTACATGTATTGGTAACTCGGGAACCATTAGAGCTACAGTGTTGGTTAAATTAGGAAAGTTTTAGACAATTTAATTGCAAAATTAAATCTGTTTTATTTATTTATCTTTTAGGGTTTTTTGAAAAAATTTTTGGGAAAAACCAAAATGGTGCATTTTTAACTTTTGCCTGTAGCTCGTAAACTACCAATTTTACGGTTTAAGTTTCTTTTTTAAATTAGAACACTTTTTTAAGAAAATTTTAAATTTTAAAAAAAAAAAATTTTTTTTTCTAACTTTATTTTTTTTGAGATATTTACCCAAACTTTGGATTTTCATACGGACGCCATATTGGATTTTTACTTTTTTTGAAAAAAAATTTTCAAGGGCTTTTCATTGATGTATCACAAGTCTAGGTTTTCAGATTGCTTAACCCCCAAAAACGATAATTTTTGTTTATTTAAAAAATTAAAAATGTAAAATTAGCTTGCTCTTATTTCTCTCTTTAACAAATATTCAAATTTTGATTATTTTAAGTATTTAAAATTTTTTTGGCTCTTAATTATTCCAAAAATAAAAAGGTGGATATGCAAGAAATTTATTTTAAATCTAACAGAAATACAGAAGCTGCACACTTGCATACGAAGAAATATCTCAAAACTCAAATAATCTCAAAAACAAATATAAATAAATAAACAAATAAATTTGGGAAAAAATTTTTTTTACTTAAATTAAATTTTTTTTAAAAAGTGTTCCAATAAGGTAGTAATCTTAAAACCGAAAAATTTTGTATTTTTGGAGCTACAGGCAAAATTAAAAATGCAACATTTTTTTTTTTCTTAATTATCTCAAAAACCATAAAAAATAAATAAAATCTGAAAAGCAGTTTTAAATTTTTTAAATTTAAAAATTTTTAAAAACTTTTCAAAATTTTAAACCAAAAACCCCCGTAGCTCTAAGGGTTTTTCCCAGTTACCAATAATGTGGGCCCAAAATTTGGGACAACTGTATACAATTATAAATAAAGAAATACTCAAAGTGGCCTAACGTTCGTGGAAAAAATTTTTCTAAAAATAATATGTTGTTTATTTAATACCGGGGGCCCGTTTTCCCCAAAACCCTTAAAAAAATGAATTTAACAAAAATCGAGATATACTTCCTTTTACAACAAAAAAAACCCCCAAAATTTTTTTAAAAAAAAAAACATTGAAAAAAAAGCATTTACCTTGTTTAATTACTTATAAAATTTTAAATATTGGTTAGAAATCCAAAAAAATTAATTTGTTGCAAAAAACAACAAAAAAAAAAAAGGCCCAAAAGAGTTCTATTTTTCCTGATATACTTGGGCCTTTTAAGATTTTCTGGGGCCCCCTTTAGATTGACTAGAAAAAAAAATCATTCTAATTTTTTATAATATATCTTTTTTTAAAAAAAATTTTGGGGGTTTTTGGTTTTCACATGTACTATAGGTCTCGCGCTTTTGGGTTTCCACACAACTCCAGTTCTACAAAGTAGAAAAGTTAATAATGCAGTTTTTCTGTTTCAACAACTTGTCCCTACTACTAATACTTACAAAATTATCTTTAACTGAAGTAAAAAAGATGCGTTTTATTATTTTTTTTTCATATTTGGTTTATTTAACAAAAGGTGGGGCCCTTGCTGAAAACGAACATATTTTTATTCTTGTTGCATACATTTTTCTAAAGAGTTTTTAGCAGAAACATGCCGTTGGATGTGCAAGATGTGGCACATCCAATTCAAAACAGGTAAAACTTGCTCTGAATGACTTACTAAGTATTATAATATTAAATCTTTTTCTTAATCTTAATGTGTACACCTTTGAAATGCTTATTTTAATAAAGCTCACTCTTTTTTAAAATTATTTTAAAAAAATTACTTGCAGCTTATTAAAGCTGGAAATAAATTTTTTATTACCCTTTTGTAAATTTATTTTTAAATTTTCCTATTTTTGATGAAATAAATATTCCCAAATTACTAAGCTTATCAATTGTTTAGCCTTAATGTTTATAGAATCTTATTTGCAAAGTTTTACAAAAAAATTAACCTAAAAAAGAAAATTTAAAGGAAATCTTGTTTGGATCAATCTTAACTTTTTTAACTTACATCAAAAAGCTTTACGTAATAACCTACTTTAATTATCAACGTTCCTTCGGGTTGGGTTTAATTAAATTAACTTTGTCAGTCCTTACTCTAGATTTAAGTTCATTAAATTAAGAACAAGGTCATGCAATAAAAACAACAAGTTTTCTGGAATAAGGGCATATAAGTTTATATTGGTGTTCCAATGTAAGTACCCATTTAAATACCATACATGTTAAAAATAATTTCTTGTAATTTGTACCATGGGAAAATAAAAATACAGATGCTCTTATTTACATTGTAACTGTTTGACAATAATATAAACGAGTCAGTATAAGTGTTTTTCAATATGGATATTTCTAATAGTGGATTGACACTGGCAACAAGCACTAACCACATAACTTTTTAAAATAAGCAGGAATGTATAGTATTTTTCACGATCTAAGAAACTGACCTTTGGGCCCCCCAGGGATAATGACATGCAATAAAACCATAAAAAAATATTAGCCGTGACAGGGTCTTTTATTTTGTTTTGTTCGAAAAAGAGATTATTTCCTATAAGACTTTTGGGGCATTCTCATTACTTAATAATGGCAATTTATACCTTGGAAAAAAAGGTTTTTTTTTATTTTAAATTCTGCAGTGATAGTGTGTTTGAAGACTTCCAGTGCAAAAGCCGTTTTAGGCAATAGCCGAAAAGTTTGGGGAAGGGAAAAAAAAAATTTTTCACTTTTTTAAAAAAAAACATCAACTTTCCGGCGTTCCCCAAAGTACAGTGTGGAAAATTGTAAATAATACTGTTAAGCCTAGAAAGGTACAAAAAGACAGTGGTGCACCTAAATTGTTGATTTATGCAATGAAGATTTAATTCGTCGGAAAAATTTTTCAGATGTATCAGAGGATGATTGTGACATAAGTTGTTCTA
>JAHBCN010012154.1:0-27198 GCA_019359885.1 Listronotus oregonensis
AAGAAAAACACTTTAAAATAAAATGTTTTAAAATTTGAAAAACTTAATATAAAATAATATTTTAGGGTAAAAAAGATAGAAGTTTCATTTTTTTTTTATTTTAAATTACTTTTTACCAAAAAAATTTTTTTTATGTTCTCTACGGTTTTGATTTATTTAAAAACTTTTTTTTCCCAAAAAATAACAAAATTATTTTACTTCCCTTAGTAATAATTTTTTGGTATGATTTTGTTTACCCAAATAAGACTGCTTTGAAAATGGTTAGTCCTGCACCTAATTACAATATCAGGGTAAAATTTCTTCTTTCTATTGCTGGAGAGTCATTATCAGAAATCTATTTTACTATCTGCCTTTAAAAAAAAAAAAAAAAAAATAAATACAGGTTCAGTCTGTCCGCAAACCTGGATTCATAAAACTTAAAAAACTGTCGTTTTTCCCAATGATTCTTGAATTTTTTAATTGTGGAAAAAAGTATTTTTGTATTTTATAATCTCAAAGCTAAAGTATGTTTTAGAACCTTCATGATCTTAAAATATATCTACAAAAATTTATTTTTTTGGGAAAACATTATTTATTTTTAGGAATGAATATACAAAGACCAATGCAGAGATGGCCACACAGTGCAATATTAAGGAATTTTCATCTGATGATGTAAACATTGATGAAACTCTTCCTGAAGAACTGGAAGAGAAATCCGAAGATCAGACAAGTAATAAATTACCCGTTAAAGAGTTTGGAAAGCTCGGCAGAAAAATAACCATAAAGTAAGTATTTCGTATTTATACAATTTTACCACTTATACTTTATTTATTTATCAGAAAGTTTTTGTCCAGTTTTATATAGTAAAGTATTTTAGGTAATACATATTAATACCCAAAATTTGGAATTCAGTATTATGTAAAAAGTTGATACAAAAAAAAACTCAATTTATAAAAAACTACCGCCACGATAAAATTAAATATTAAATTTTTAAATTTATTATTTGTTTTTGCTAAGATAAAAAATTTTGGGAAAAAATATATCGATAATAAAGGTTTGCAATTCCCCTACTTCATGTCATAGGGTGTGCTGTTCCATAAGAGGATATTTTGGATATCAAATGATTTATTTTTTTTAGACTTAAAATGAAACATGAAAATTAGTTTTAGTAAGCGATTCTAGACAGTTTATATGATTATTAATAGTTTTATAGGAGACAAAAATATCAGTTTTCTCTTTCTTTATACTTCATAAACCTTAAAAATTTTCCAATCAGTTGTGGATCCAGGATTTTTCAAAAGTTTTATTTAAAAAGTTAAAAATGGGACCCCCACCAAATATTATATACCATACGCTATTGGCCTTAAGGGGAACACTTTGGTAATTTGCGAAAAAAATACAAATTGAGGGTTCACTTTTAAATCTTAGATTTCTCTGGGGGAGGGGGGCAAATAAATGTATGTATTTACAACTATTAAAGATTGCAACGAACATGAAGGTGGTGGTTATCCAAAAAAATAAAGACAAAATTTGATATAACAAACATCACAGATTTATTTAAAAGCCAATTTTTTATTAAATACAACATTTCCCAGTACATTTTGTTATATTTGCAAATATAGTTTTGTGCCATGCACCAATCTATTAAATGTATGTAAAATATGTCATGTTAAACAGAACTTAAAAAAAACAGAAGAGTATTGAACTTAATTGTGAACAAATTACATCTTTTTATTAAATCATTATTCAGGGAGGTCTCTGGTAATGCCCTTTTTTATTGATACTGCATTAAAAAATTTAAATCTTATTAGTTATTATAAAAGTTTGGAAACGATTAGATCAATGGCACACTCTACAGAATGGCACCTTATACGCTGCGCATCAAAGTAGCGTTTTTGTTCTCTTTGGAGTAGCGGCATTTTAAAATAACTACGGCTAACTTTTCTTTAAGATGTGTTTGTATAGGTTTGTTGTTTAATTTGTGAAATTTTACTCTACCTTCTTGTTTTTTTCTCGCTAATTGGTTGCTGTATATCACCAGTCCATAAATACTAATCCACACTAACTTATGGACATCTATCTAATATATTTTTTGTTTTTATAATTATTAACCCTGAATTATCTTTTTAACAATTTCAGAACCCTTCTAAACCATATGTCAGTGTTTTCTCAGTTCAGAAGCCCAAAGTCGATGTACCGCGAGCCTGATCTATACCGAGTATACTTTGATCTCCTAAAGCACAAAAATGCTGATGTCCAGAAGGTTGCATTAGACTGCATAATGACTTACAAGTTTAAATATTTGACTCCATATAAAGATCACCTATATAATTTGGTAGATGATAAAAACTTTAAAAATGAAATAATCAATTTTCGCGTAGATAAGGAAAGCACGGAGGTTTTGGTGGATCATAGAGAAAATTTGATTCCTGTTGTATTACAGATAGTTTTTAGTAAAATGAGTGTAAAAACAGGGTTAAGAACTGGAGGAAAAGCCTCAAGTCAGTATAGAAGAAACCTTATTTTAAGGTTTTTAGCGGGATGTGAGGAAACTGAAATGTTATGTTTTGTTCAGAAAGCATTTGTACATTATTCTAAATATCTTAAAGATGATGAACTTGATCTTGTGACCACTGTTGCGAAGAATGTTGATTTAGAAAAGTGTTTTGCTCCTAAAAAGCTATTAAGTACTATAAACTTGCTAAACCTTATTTTGGAGCAATTTGGAGGTTTAATGGGAAACCAATTATTAACTTATTTACTTAAAATACTTTTTACCGTTGGATCAATAATCAAAGGAATAATTGATCAGATTGGAAATGTTCACTCTGGCTATTTAGCGATTTTAAGAAACTTGAGGACGTCATCTCTTAAAACCCTTGAACGATTTTTTGAACATTTTGATACATATCCATGGACAACTAACCAGATAAACGCAGTCTTTATTACTTTTATATGGCCATACTTGGACAAACTAAATATAGAAGGTATTCACAGTCCAACAACTTTACTTAAACTCATTAAACAGTGGGGTTCAAATCCAAAGTACTTTAAATTACTTGTGAAACATAAAGAAGATAACATCGAGGAGTTTATTTTGCCCCACGTTTTTAAACTTTTGGTCAATGAAAAGAGCAACATTTCAGTAGTTAACGTTATTTACGAGATAATTGAAAGTATGCTAAAGTACGAATTGTCTGACCAAGAATTAAGTACCGAAATACCAGTTGATAATGTACGTCCTATTGAACAGAGTATTTTGGAAAGGATTAAAGTAAATGATAAGCTCAATTACGGTAGCTGCATTCTTTTGCCACACGTTCCTGTTATTTTGGAAAGAATTAAACGGAGATTAGAAGGAAAAAACAAGACATTAAATCAGACTGAATTATTTATTCTGTCAAGAATTTCCGAGTTAGTATGGGAAAGCGACATGAGCAACAACATTTTACATTTGCTTTTACCCATTGTCTTAAAAAAATCATCATCAGATGAAGAAATCGTCTTGCAGTTCCTTACTACGATACAAAACTTAATTAAAAATGTCAGCGATCCTGATGTTCACTTAAAAAACATAACACCTCTTTTCGCTGTGGTGTCTTATCCATCCTGTCGAAAAGTGTTGGTAAGCACTTTGGATCATATCGCAGAAAAATGCTCTAGTGAAAATCTTAAAACAGCATCGAAGTTAATTGGCGAGTTAAATGCATATGATGCTAAATGGTTAGATCAGCCTAATTTTGAACGCAGGCATAATGCTTTTAAGGCAATACAGGATGCTATTAATGAAGAGACGATAGATTCATCATTAGGTGCTCTTTTAATACATAATTTGTTTTATCTTATGAAAAATGAAAAGGATTTGTCATTAAAAGATAACTCCTCACACACTTTAAAGTCTTTATGTCCTTATCTAGTCCAAAAATATCAGGGTAGCCAAAAAGAACTAGAATACGTTTTAAATGACTGTATGTATACCCTGATCAAAAATGGCATGAGAATAAATAATAATCAAGATTTGAGAAACGAATGCATATCATTACTTGGCCATTTAGCAAGAGAATGTCCTAGTAGTCACTATACTTTGCGAGATTTAAACAAGTACACTAATAAAACTGATCTTGAAGTAGATTTTTTTGAAAACTTGACACATATGCAAATTCACAGACATGCGAGAGCTATGACCAAATTTTGCCAGATTATCAGAGAGGAAACTGTAGCTCCAAATACAAAGACTATTACACAGTTCTTACTTCCTTTAGCTACGTATTACTTGTGTACAGAAAAATTTTCTGGGAAAAATAGTGTGATTGATGCAGCTATAGAAATGGTCGGAGTCATTTGTAGGATATTACCATGGCATCAGTATGAAGGCATGCTGAAATATAATCTGTCAAAGTTAAGGTATAAGGCAGAGTTTCAAAAGCAGTTGGTCAGATCAACTGTGGTTATTTTGGATGCATTTCATTTTGATTTAAGCAAGGGACATGTTGAGCAGCCCAAGCCGATAGGTATAAAAGATGTTGGAAAAGATGAAACTACAGAAGAAGAAATTAACGATTCAGTTGAGAATAAAAAAGAAAAAGAAGAAGATTCAAGAACAGATTTGCAAGCAATTGTTGAAGAGGACCAACAAGGTATTGATGTTGATGTTGATATTGCATTGGAGAAAACCTATAATAATGAAGCTGAAGAAGAAGAAGAACTAGAAACTCACAAAGAAGAAAAGATTATTAATAAAATTACAGTGTTATGCAAATCCACTGCTACTAGGGTTATAAAAACTATTCAGGTGAGTGGTCATGTATGTAAAATGCTTATGATGTGTTTTGTTATAAATAAAAAATCCTGATTATCTTGATATTTATCTTTTCTAGAACGTTTTGTTACCCCAGCTGCACAAATCCCTAGCAGAGTTGACTCACTATGACTCTTCACACAAAATTAACAGAAAAAGAACTGGAATTGAAAGAGAGGAAGAAGATTTGGCTAGGGTACCCATCTCTTTAGCTGTAGTTAAGTTACTGCAGAGGCTGCCCAAAGATATTCTTGATTTTAATTTACCTGGGTAAGTTATATGAGTTTTTATTATACTTGGCATTGCATCTTTAAGCAGGACATAGAGAATCTAACCTAAATGAAAAGTAAGCAAATAGTAGATTTTAGATAAACACATTAATATATGTTTAACGAGTATTAAGGGGTATTACTGTAGAAGAGAGTGGCGTCTTTAAAAAATAGTTATTAGTAATCTTTTATGCTATTGACCTTGCATTATTGGGCATTTAAGAAACGTTCACTGTTTACCAATGCCATTTTAAATAAATAATTTGCAGTTTATTTGTCAATTATGTAGTTTTAGTAAGGCTAAGTAATACTAAGATAACATATATTTTACAACTTTTTTTTGCTACGAATTTGACCAGGTACTCAGAAGAATAACTAAAATAATTTTTATAAAAACATTTTACTGACAGTAAATTTATTATTTTTTAATTAATAACTGTGTAAAAAAATGCCTTCATTTATTTCTAGACAATGTTTTAAATCATCATAAAATTCTTTTTTTACATTGAAGAATTGGTATGTTGATATATTACTGCCTTCTTTAGAAATTGCAATTCTTAGATCAACTAGGTTGCTATATTTTTATTTTTATAAAGTTTAATTTTTAAATGAGACAAATCGTTGAGCAAACTATATGGAGACCTGGCTAGTAATAAGTTGTACAGTGTGGACCAATGACTTTACTATTAAACAAGATATGTAAATTATAAATATTGTTTTTAGGTAAAATTCGTTTATAAATTGCATACACTTTTTAATTTTTGTTTATGTTTTATTTTAAAGTGATGTTAAAACTAAAATAACATATCTGTCTATTGTGATATATCTTATCATTTGACCTCAAAAATAACAACTTTCTTTTATCTACCTACACCTATATAATTTGAAATATAAAAAGCTTTTTTTTAATTATAAATTTTCCATCCTTCCAGGTTATGTTATGCTTATTCATAGATAGCTCTTTATAGTATTAGCTCTTGTGCCCTTGGATATCACATGAATTATAGCAATAATTTTACTGAAAATTATTACAAGTATCAAACACAAATTAATATACTATTTTCGAAACATTTATTAAAACTTTTGTTAAAATTTTAATATTTTTTTTGTTTTAGGGTTTTTATAAAATTATGCACTTTTCTAAAATCCCATCTGGAATCGGTAAGAAGAGTGGCAAGGGAGACTTTACAGAAAATCATGGTAACTTTAGGACCCAAATATCTCAGTATGTTGCTGGGCGAAATGGCTCCCCTTTTGAATCGTGGTTTTCAGGTGCATGTTTTGGTTTTTACAGTACATGGAGTTTTAAGCTGTTTAAAAGGACGTTACCAACCTGGAGATATTGATCAAGTTTTATTGACTGTTCTAAATGTAAGTAATGTAAAAGGCTGGTATATGCAGACAACTTTAAATTTAATTTAAATATATTTTAACTTTAAAAATTTCTAGACCATTTGTAGAGAATATTTACACACCTTACGCAAGCGCAGAAACACGAAAATTTTGTTGGGTTGGTATTAATGATTGAACCATTTTTTAAATGTTTTGACAAGGTTTTGACTGTTTTTTGTGCTTGGTTTATTATAATTTAATAAATAAAATGATTAATAAAGATATCTGTGTTGTCCATTACGTAATTTGAGTTGAAGGTAAAAGTTGACAGCTCGGTCTAGTCGAATTTTAAGTTTGGTTACACTGCTCGCGCATGCTTATTTTCATTATTATTTAATTTAACTTTAAGAAGATAAAAGTTGGCCAACTTCCTAAATTAAAGTTAAAGTTAAAGTTTTCTTAAAGTGTGTATAAACGCGCTCATTTATTGGTGTGCAATGATCTTACACTAAAATTAAATTAAATTTAACGTGTCTGCATAGACCAGCCTTAATCAGGTGCATTATAGAGCTTTAGAAAAACCAAAAGCGGATTAATTTATTATTGAATAATATCATTTAACTTTGAGGACAGGCAGCGCGAACGATGTAAACTGGGTTATTATAGGGAAAAATTGTAGGTTTTACAAAATTATAAGTTTCATTAATTCAAATTTATTGGACTAGAATTATTGTGACGTCAGACTACAGAAATTTTGATTGAAACCCACATCTTCACTGTTAGTTTTTAAGCAAGTGTAAACATTTTGGACCGTGTTTCGAGATCGCTAAAAAACGTAGGCAGAGAATTGCTCTTTAAAATATTATAAAGTATAAAAAAAGAACTTAGGGTTTCGTAACTTACTTTGTGACCATACATTTTAAATACATAAAAACAACAAAATATGTTTTAATATAAGTGACTTATAATCAAGTATTAAAAATGTTTGTTTTTTTTTATCAACCATACAACGCCGTTATCAGTTTACCCATTTTTTGTCGATTTATGGTTCTCGCACCTGATTGGCTGAAAATAACTACCTGCTGTCCTTACGCTTTCTGTGTATTATGCCTACTATAGTGGCGTAGTACTAGCAATAAATATACTTTTAATACTATAAGTAGTTATAGATGGGTTGAAAGGGAATTGCCTTCCGACGAACCATAGTCATAGTCATAGTCATATACTTTATTTGTTCCATTATACAATAATTATGCCACTTGGCATATAGAACTTGTCAATTTACAAAAAATCCTTAAAACTAATATCACAATTGAGATAAATTTACTAAATTCACTAATATAAAACAAACAGGATATACACAAAATACATAAAATATGTCATAACAATTGACTTATATGAAAGATTAAATAGAACACATGCTCAGACAAAAAATTTTGATTGAAATTATTTAAGAATTCTTCCAAAATATAGCAGGGGTGGTTGTAAAGATAGTGCTTTGTTTTTTGAAGCAATTTTGTTTTTGGAAGAATTCTCGCATTTAAAGGAAGTGTATTCCATATGCGAATTAAACTAGAATGGACATTTTCTGAACAAAACTGTGCTTGGTGGAATTTGCTAGAAGATTTTGTTTATTTCGTATTGTAACTATGTTGTCTCTCATTGTTTTTAAATAAATTTTTGTATCAGTCATGAATTTTATTGCTTCGACAACATAAATTCCAATTACGGTTAAGAGATGTTTGTTTTTAAATATTGGCCTACAACTTTCCCTCCACCCCAATCTGAAAAGCACCCTCAGACATCTCTTTTGCAGTATCTGCACTCTGCCCACCTGAACAGAGTTACCCCAAAAAATAATACCATACCTTATTCTTGACAAAATGCACGAATGATAGAAACTTAGAGCAGCTTCGAGACTTATGCTTTCAACAATCATTCTTAATGCGTAACAGCATTTTGTCACGTTCATACATACGTCATCAACATGGGCTTTCCAGTCCAGGCGATGATCTACCTGTACACCCAGAAACGATACTGAGTCCCTAGTTCTTATTGTAGCTTCATCCAACTTTACCTCAAAGGGAGCACTTCCTCAACCCCCAAAAGGCATCTGTGTTTTATTGATATTTAATGTTAGGTTTTTCCCAGAAAAACTGAAAAATCGGAAAACCCATTTTTTTTTCCACATGTTTCTTCCCTATTGTCCTCACTGAAAATTAAGGAAGTGTCATCAGATAAAGAAACATTTTCTCTCTCAGTACTTCAGGAAGATCATTTGTATATAGAAAAGGAAGAGTAGAGGCCCCAGTATAGACCCCTGGGGACACCCTTATTTACAGACAAAAAATCTGAAAATACAAGATTACCCTGCTCATTTTTTAAAATATATATTATAAATAATTATATTTATTTAATATAAAATATAATTAAAAATTTAAAATAAATTTTTAATTAAATATTTTATATTTTTTTATATTTTTATATATTTATAAAAATAATTTTTATGTATATATATATATGTAAATATATATTTTTATAAATATTTTAAAAAAATTTTTTATTATTTTAAAATTAATTTATATTTTTAAAATATTTTATTTTTTAATTTTTATTATATTAATTTATTAAAAATTTAAAATATTTATAAAATTTTAAAAAAAAATTATATATATATAATAAAAATTAAAAATATTATTTTATTTTTTATTTTTATATATTTATAAAAATTATATTATATTTTTATTTTTTTTTATAATATATTTTTTTAAATAAAAATTTTTTTTTTTTTTAATTTTTTTAAAAAATTTTTTTATTTTTTTAAAAATTTTTAAAAATATATTTTTTTATAATATTTTTTATATATATAAGGTTAATATTCATTTGAGGAAATTTATTTTTTAAAGGTAATATACTCTAATCGAACCCTAACCACTTATGAGACACAAATTTTCCAACATGCAATTTAGTACAAATTTTCAATGATGATGTGGCAACGAGATGTTTTTACCCAAATTTTTTCCCTTTGCCCAACCCTAAAGTCCTTGATATAAACAAACTTGTTTTTTTTTCTAGGCCTCAAATTCGATGGGCTAACGGCCAGTGATGATCGCGTTGTTAAATTTAGCAATGGACTTAGCAATTGTTAAAAAATGTTTAACAAAACGTCATTGTCAGTGTTATTCAATGATTTTAGTAAGCAACACGTCAAAATCTGACATTTTTGTTAAACATTCTAAACCGTTTTAACTTTTAACAATTGTAATCCATTGCTAAATTTAACAACGCGATCATCACCTGGGCGTTAAATACTATCATGACTTTAACACTATACTCCCCATCCAGGAAAAGTTACGTCCAAAACCAGCTTTCTTACAATATTTCCTGTCTTTTGTATCTTTATATCTTACTAGAGGGCTTATGTAAAGCCTAAGTACTAGGTACCATGGATGCCTGGTTTCTTAGATGATTAACTCATTTTTTCCCAGTTCCGTCAACAATGTCCAAGTACCAAACGCACCAAGGCACCGTTTTGACAAACCCGTATTGCTACCACATACATTATACAGCTAACTACTAACTCTAAACTATCCCCATTAACTTCTGGGTAAGTTCATCCAGACGAGACCTACAGTTTATGTAGAATGGTCACCCATCAGACTACTAACCACGCCCGACGTTGCGTATCATCGCTCTGGAAGAAAATATATATGAAAATACTACCCAGTAATATATTATTAAAATTAAGCTAAATTTTATTATGGAATTAAGAAAATTATTTAAAAATATATTTTGTTTTATCAATCGTGGACAAGTATTATCCTTCTACTGTAGTAGTTAATCTGAAATACATCCAATATAAAGAACATCACCCGAAAAACATGTTTCACTGTCGATCGACTAAGAGTTTATTATTTGTATTGACACCCCATATCTTGAATATAATTTTTAATATTTTTAGCTTTGCACTGCTGATCTTTTTTGGGATACTATCCGAAGAAAGAAGTCGTTAAAATTACCGTTAAAGTATCTGAAGCAAAGTCAACCAAGAGTTACGACACTCTACAAATTTTGGCTCAACATATCACCGAGAAGTGCCTTATGGATTAAAATTTTTCCCATCTCCAAACTTTTGGAATCAAATCATTCTTAAAACCGTTCGAAAGCACAAGATGCTTTAAGACATATTGCTTTGGGTTTGGTAGATAACCCCTTTATATCTGTAGAGTCTTTACTTAAATTTGCTTATGGAACTTCCGCCGAACGGATACCAGAGCTACTACCAGCTAAGAAAAAAAAAGTTACACAGGAAGAACAGGAAAAACAGTTACGACAAACAGAAGACTGCTTTATCATTCCAAAAATACCTGGGAATCGAACAGCTTATAGAGAGATGAATGTGAAGCATCTTCTAATACAAACGCTCATTTGTTGGTAGAGTTCGGTTTAAGGTTATGTTTCGTCATGTTGAAAAGGAAAAGGTGGAGCTGAGGAATACAGACCCTTTATTGATCCTTTTTGTGATTATTTTCAAGAATTGTCTAAAATCAAAGCATGTAAAGAATGAAGCTATCTAATTTATATAATGTGTTTTAAAAGTATGACAATTTATATCGAATGACTAGCTAAACTTCTGTCCGGACTATAATTCTTTTTTAGCTTTTACTTTTTATGACGTTTTAAGGATTAATTATATTTTATTTTATCTTCATTTATGACAGAAGGTCATAAAAGTAAAAAAACTATTATAAATTATTTACTAATAATTGATTAATTTAAAAATATTTTTGTAGGTTATTTGCTAGACACTTTGTGGAAGACTGCTTTGACCAATTATTACCAAGTTTTGGAGGTTTTTAGGTGATCTATAAGTTTATAATGGTTAATTAATTTGTGCTTTCTGATTGTGCACATATCTATTTTCAGGGATTGGACTGAGCAATCTTTTCTTGCATGTCTTGTGACTAACCCAAAGGATATTTTGTACAACATCTATCACTTATCTATGATACAACCAAAAATTTTATTTTGATATTTTTGAATAATATGAAAAACATTTTATTTTAGATATTTACTAATTTCTTAAGTAGCAAAACACAGCGATACATAACAGTGTTTACACCCGCATTTACATAAACTTGGCATACGATCTATGTTTCTGGAAATAATAGAAAATATACTAAAGTCGATTTGACACAAACACATTTTGTAAAATAACAAAGTAACAGTATCATTAAATTGCTGTTTATATCAATAACATTTTTCAATAAAAAAACCCACGCAGGCGCATTGCCAGGTTTTTAGGCATTTGTCTTTTTCATAAAAAATCCTTTTGTTTGCATCACTGCTTACCATGTAATTAATCTAACTTTTTGCTATTGATTTTGTTAAAGGTTAAAGTATTTTTCTTTAAAATAAATTAACCTATAAAACCCCCAAAAATGGAAGAATGGAACTCTAATAAAGGTTGTTTTTTTCATTTTAACAATTAATTTGCTAACCCTTAAAAAAACCCGTTTATAAAAAAGGGAAAACTTTAAAAAGGAGAACGATTCAAAATTTATTGTTATTTTTTTTTTATGACGCCAAAGGGGGTTGAGCCCAAAAACATTTTTTAGTACTAGTTAAAAATAAAAAAAAAAAAAAACCCAACCCAAAAAAATCCCCTTTACAATTTTTTTTTTTAATGATATTTAAAAGTATAATTTTTGTCAAACAAAATGTTTGTTTTGCGCAGTGCTACGTGCTTTTTTAAAATGTAAATTAAGACTTTTCAAATTTTTTTTTTCCTTTTTTTGTGTGCCAAAATGTTTTTAAAAAAATTGGGTTGTTCAAACTGCCTTAAAAATTAATAAAAAATAATTTTTTTAAACGTTTCTTAGCATCCAACCATAAAACAAGACAAATCAAGTACATGTTGGTAAATGAGTTAGGAAAAATCTGAAATAAAGTGTTCCTTCAAAAATATTTCTCAAAATTTTTTATTTTAGAACCCCTTTCTCCCCTAAGGAAGTACTAAAAACGATAAAGAGAAAAGTTGCGTTTTAATATATTTAAGGTTTTTATAAAATGAAATTCTAGATCATTTTATTAAACAGTTATGAAAAAAATTTTTTATTGGCTTAATGCTTTACAAGGGGGTTTTAAAAATTATTCCTGAAAAATTAAGGGGGAAAATTTTTTATACCACTAATTAAACGGTAACACTTACAAAAAAAAAAATATGGGATTATTTTTTTTAAAACTCAGTTCCGTAATTTGCAAATGACGGCGCATTTTTAAAACCCCCTTCAAAGAATTTTAAACATTTTTTAAATGCCAAAAAGCAGTTTTTTTCCTTTAATTTAATAGGGAATAAAGTGCCACATTTAAGCTTTTAAAAAAAAGAATGAAATTTTTTGGGGAAAATTATCAGTTTTGATACTAATTTTTTTTGCAAAAAATTTTTAAAAAGTGGGACCTTCAATCCTTGTCGCGGGGGATAGACATAAGTGTGCTCAGGTCTAAAAAATCCCCTTGTATAAAAAGGGGGTTTTGGGAAAATACAAGGACTTTTTTTAAAAAATTAATCCCCGACAAAATATAGAAAATATCTTTTTTTCTTTCCCAAAATTGAACGGGGGAAAATTTTTGGGTTTTCTTTTTTCCCTTATTTTTTTCCCCAAACCCCCATAAAAAAAAAAAAACTTTAAATTGATTTTCCCCCTTTAAGGGCAATTTTGGATGGTATAAAAAAGGGGCCGTTTGATAATTTTTTCAAATAAACAAAAAAAAAAATTTAAAAAAAGTCAAATCTTTTTTCCCCCTTCTCCCAAACAAAACACAATAAAAATTTTGTCAAAGGATATAAAAAAAATTTTGGGGTTTATTTAAAAAAGGGGAGCCATCTTTGATGATAAAAAAGGGTTTTTTTTTAGCTGTAAATACAAAAAATAACCTTAATGGAATTTCTAAAAAAAATATTATTTCTGCCCTTTGATTTTTTTGGTTTTTTAAATTTGGCCTTTTTTTGGGGAAAAAAAAAATTTAAACCATTGTTTAACTCGGACCCTCTAACCGCTTTAAAAAATGGTCTGGGGTAAAATCGTATACTAATCTTTGTATTTCCCTTTTTTTTGACTTTGTAACACTGTCAAACTATTTTTCCCCACACATTTTCATTTGTTACATAATCATACGGGGTGTGAATATGATGCTACTTTTTAATGGGGGGGGCCAAAAAAAAATAGTCAAAAATTAATTGTTTTCAAAATTTTAAAAATTTTTAAACTCTATTATCATGGGAAAAACCCCTTGGGGTTTTTTTTTGAGTTTTACAATTTTTTTTTTTTTAAAGAGATGTTTTTTTCATTTTTTTTAATTAAAAAAAAATTTTGTACTTACCACACACATTGAAAACCCAAATTATTATTTTTAAAAAAGAATTTTTTTTTTTTACTTGAAAATAGAACGTCTCTTATTATAAAAAAAAAGCTGTGAACTGTGGTATGTGATCCCCTTTTTTAAATACCCCCCTAGGGGTTCCCAGGATGTTCTTTGGCGTTTAAAAATTTTTTTCTCTTGTTCCCAAAATTAATATTACCCCCCAAGATTTCTGGGTTTTTTCCCCTTTCGAAAACTCTTTGGTCTGTCGGGAAAAACTTTAGGGGAAAATTTAAAGCTGAAAAATTAGCAATGGTTTTTTTGGCCAAAAATTTTTAAAAAAAAACATTTTTCCCCGGGTTTGAAAACATTATTTTGAACTTTAAACACGGAAATAAAAACGGACAAAAAACCCCGCACAATAAACAAAGTGACTACTGACTTGACAACTCAGCGCTTTTTAAATTTTTTTAAAATTTTTAACGGGGGAAAAAAAAATTTTTTTAATTTTTATAACATTTAATACTTAGTTTTTTTTTTTAGCCAATTAATCTACCGATGAGCGATTAAGAAAAGTTGCCTTTTTGGTTTCAGAAATAATTGGTTTTTAACGAATCGTTTAAAAAAATTTACACATATGTCATTTGAACTTATTATTTTTTTTAGCTCCACTATTCCCCTTAAAATCGTGGTATCATTTTTTTTAAACCCCCCGTTTATACTCTGGTGTTAGATACTTTTAAAAAAAAAATTTTTTTTTTTACAATTTTTTTTTTTAATTTTTCTAAACCCCAAAAAAAATTGATTTTTTTTTTTTTTTTTATTTTTAAAAATCAAAAATACAATTTTTAAAACAATTGTAATTCTTCGAAATTTTCTTATTTTTTTAGGTTTTATTTGGAAGTAAAAAAAATAAACGATTTTCGGATCAAAAAATTTTCTTTTTTTTAAATTTTTTTAGTTATGTACATTGACTTTTCCCATGCCTTCAGTGGGTTATAAATCGAAGTGCCTTCAATTTAAAAATGCAACAAATCAAAAAAGTGAAAAACATGTTTTCCCTTTGCAAAAAATGCTTCCGCTGGTTTAAAAAAGGGAAAATTTTTTTTGGTATTGCAGTTTTTAAAAGGGGAAATATATTTTTTTTGTAAATGTTACAAAAAAAAAATTTTTTTTTTCCTTCACCTTGGTCTCAGTTTTACAAGAGGCATGTTTTACTAGTGACAGTAAAATTTTTTAATTTAAAGGCACAGTTCAAATAATATAAAAATAAATCAACTATTTTTGAGTTAAGTAGGGTATTGATAAAAAAAAAAAAGTTTTAGTATTTGTTTGAGTGCCCCCAGATATGGCAAAAAAACCACCTAGGGGGGGGACAAAAGTGTCTCTTTTTTTTCAGCTGTATTAACTTATAGTAAATTATACCCCGGGAACTAAAATGCCCCTTTTAATCCCGCAAAAAAAGTTTGTTGCTCGTCGGGTCTGCCTGAGCAACAACCTTTAAAAGGGGTTAGCGCTCATTTTGGGGTACATATGTTGGGCGCAAACCCCGGAAAAAAACCCCCCGTTCTGGTCGCCCCAAAAAAGGATTTTTGCGTTTTTCCCAAAAAAAAAAACCCCCTTTTCCCCCGAACTCCCTTTTCCCCGGGCTAGAACTTGGGGGGTTTTTAAAATTTTTTTTAAATTTTTTAAGTTACAAAATTTTAACAACGTTTTGGGAAAAAAACCCCGGGGGGAAAATATAATTACACTTTTTAAAAAATATAATTTTATCAAAAAAAAATTAAAAAAAATTGTTAAAACTCCCCCATTTGGGGCATGGTTTATTTTTGGTAACCGGGGCCTTTTTTTTTTTAAACACGCGTTCTGGTCTCCTTTAAAAGGCCGAAAAGCAATATTTCGGACTTTTTGTCGACCAGAACGGGGTTTTTACCCCGCCCCTTGGCCTTTTTTGGGGTTTGCGCCCCTCATTTTTTGACCCCACGGTAAAAATATTACAAACATTAGATAATGGGGAGGTATGCATTTAAGAACTTTTGAAAAAAACCCCTTTAATCAAAAACTCTACTTTGAAAAAACTTTGTTACATTTTCCCAAGGGTTTTCAGGGTCATCTGTTTTGTTTTGACACTTACCTACCCCCGGGCTTTAGCCCCATGTGGTTTGAACCTTTTTAGTGCTTATTTGGAGGGACGGGAAAAGGGTTTAAAAAGAGAATGTTTTTAAAAAAAATTTTTAAAGGGGTTTTTTTCCCGATTTGTTACCATGGACCAAAAGGTTTTTTTTTTTAACATTTTTTTGAAAAAAAAAAAAAATTAAAAAAAATTTTTTTTAAGGGGAATTTAAAAAAAAAAAACTCTTTTTTCTGTACATTGTATACTATTAAATATTTTCTTTTATTATTAAATCTTGTGTCAGATCACAAGTATTAAAACCTAAATACTAACGTATTCCCCCCAAATCTTAAAATAAAGAAAAGAAGCGTTTTTAACATTTGATTTGGAGTTTTGGGGGAGGTTTAAAAAGGGGTGAATGATAGAGAATGTAGTTGTTATTTTTTAAAAACCCAAAAAAAAAGGTTTTTTATTAATCTCACTTTAGTAAGTGGGGATGTAAAAACTGAAAATTTTTTAAAAAAAACATTTTTTTAAAATAAATTCTTTGAACATTATTATGGTTTACAAACCTTATTTCGTCAGTTTTTTAAAAAAATAGTGAGTTTGTTTTGTCTAATGGTCATCATGGTTAACTTGATTGTGACTAGTATCACATTGTCAGTGATACTATTTTTTTAAAGCATATAGTTTCTTTTTAAAATTTTTCAAAGTTTTTTTATTACCCCACTTGACTTATTTATGACCAAATAGTTTTTTTTTTTTTTTTTAAAATTTAAAAAAAAGTATTTTAAAAAAATTAAAAAAAACATATTTTTTAAGGTTAGGAAGGAATCCTGCGAATCCCGTAAAATCCCCGGATCGTTTTTCCTACAATATTTTTTTGCGGGCGTTTTTTTATGTTAAAAAAAATCTGGATAGATCCCTTTTCTTATGAACTTTTTTTTATAAATTACATATAACCTAACAATTGCTCTTATGAATACATTACTTATGAATATTAATTACACAATTATAACATAACATTTACTTATATTAATTTTAAATTTGGGATTTTAAAGGGGGAAATGGCAATTATAATTTGACGTATCAAATTTTTTTCTAGTTTTCGAAATATTAATTTCGTTACTTTCCCCCTTTTTAACCCCGAAAACTATTAAATTTTTTTTTCTAAAAAAATTTTTTTTGTATCCCTCTCCCACACTAGTTAATTTCCCCCTCCTTTTATCTTCAAATTGGTTATACTACCACCACCATCAGCTAATAAAGAAAACTGAGCTTCCCCAAAAAAGTCCCCCGGGGTATGCAATTTTTGAATACCAATGGGTTTTGTGTTTTTTTAAAATGCAAATAATTTACGATGTGGTTGTTTGCGGGCCCCTTAAAAAAATATTTCTTGTATAAAGAAATATTATTTTCTTCAATGACGACAAAGTTCTTTCCTAACCCTTTTTTTAGAAATTTTTTTTGGAATTTTAAATTTTTAAAAAAATTTTTAAATATTTATCCTTAAAAAATTTTCCTTTTAAATATCATCTAAACTCATTTTAAAAAACTCTTCACACGACAAGCACCTGCTAAACCAATGATCAAAAAAACTTAAAAAAATCATAAAAATTAATCAAACAAAAAAAAAATTAATTTAATTTTTTTCCTTTGTTACTGGGTAGATATTATCCCCAGCTTCTGAAAAGGGAATTTTTCATTTTCTTTATTCAATACTCTTAATTTTTTTGGTGTGTACCAACGGATTTTTTTTTAAAAAAAGCAATAATTTTGGGATAACGGCTTATATCTATTTATTTTTAATGTTAGTTGTGCATTAAAACATTGAGTAATTGTGGGGGCCAAGCCCTTTAACATTTTATTTTCCAAAAAATATGAAAGAATGACTTCTTTATTTATAGTATGCATTTTTTTATCATTGTTCCTTTTTAAAAAATAAATTGTACATCAATTCTTTACCCTCTTTTGACTTTAGCGGCATTAATTCAAAAATACCCCTTTTTAAACGTTTTTAAATTTCAGGGGGTTAATTCGGCTTCACTTTCACTATTAATTTCCTTTTTTTTAAAATGGAAAAGCGAAAAACCCCGAAACTTAATAAAAAGCGCTTCAAAAAAAATCCCAAAAATATTTTTAAAACCCCCCCACGTTTATACCCAAAAAAATTCCAAAAGTGAAAAAAACCCAAAAAAAAATTTTTTTTTGGTACGATTTGTATAAAGTGGAACTTTCGATTTAATAAATCATACTAAAGTTTTGTTTCGGTCGGCTGCAAAAAAAAACAGTTTTTTTTCACCAGGTTAAATTTGAAACCAGCGTATTTCTAAATTATTTTTATTATTTTTTTTTTTAAAGAAAATATTTTATATTTTTTTTAATCGACCCACTTTTTAAAATTTTTTTTTTTATTTATAGGCCATGGCATTTTTAAAAAGGGGTTTCTACCCCGGGGGAAACAAAAATCAATTTAAAAACTTGTTTTTACGCTGAACAAGATATGCACGACCACGATCGTCAAAAACGGTTTTTTGTTTATTAAAGCTATAATCTCTGCAAACTTATAGTTCCCCAAAACTGATGTTATGGCCAAAGTTGCCGAGTTGAGTTTTCGTGGGTTTTAATTATGTTAGATCTCAACAAGGTTAGGGGCTTGTAATATTTTTTTTTTATGTAATAAACCTTTGTTTTTGGATTCCAAATTAGTTATTGTACAAAAGGGAAATTTTACAATGTTTACTTAGTTACAATATTTTTTGGAAATCATTTTTCTCGAATATTTTTGGGGAAAATATTTGGTTTAAGGCCAACCATTAATCTAAAGGAGGGGTCATTTTCCCCCAAACTGTCTACCAAATTTAAACTGCTGTGACTTTACCACCGGTGCTGGGGGAAAGCGCGTCTATGCCATATTGGCATTTTCTGGGGTTTTGGGGAAAAAAACTTATTGCAAAAAATTCAGGCCCCAAAATTTTGGGTCCCCCTTTTATTAAAGCAAATGATAAAAATAATTTTATATTTGTAATAAATTAAATTTAAACCCTGCAGTTCCATTTTCTAACTGCCCTAAAGCATATTTATGAAAATAATCGGGGGGTTTATAAAACGATTTTATAAAAATAAAAGATTTACACACAAATTAATTGAGAAACAATAAATAATAATAAACATAAAAAAAATCCCCCCAATATTTTTAATTAGAAGAAATAATAATTACTTTTTATTATTGTTTAGGGTTATATAAACATATTTTTAAAAAAAAAAAAAATTAAATAAGAATAAACCCCTCCCCTTACAGACGATAATAAACAAAAAAAACAGCCCTATTTATTTTAAAAAATTTTTTTTTTATTTAATTTTTTTTTATTTTCCCAACTCTCCCCGAGTCGCCCAAACCCCCTTTAAAAGGAAAACCCTGCGGGTTTTTTTTTTTCCAAAACAATTTTTTATTAGGGGTTCTCGGGGGGGTTTTTTTTAATTTAGTTTCTTAAAATTAACTTTGGTTTTTTGCCGTCTTCTACTGAATCTTGCGTGAAGGCAGGAAAAAAAAAATTTTTTTTAAAAACCAAAAAAATTTTTTTACAACAACATATTTAAATTGTATAGTTTTTTAAAAAAGTATGATCAACACTAAGTAGATTTTACAAATAATTTGTACTTTTTAGTATAAATTGTGTTATGGAAATTTTTTATGTACTTAAAAATTTTAAACTATTTTTTTAGTCATTTTTTTAAAATTTAAATTTTAATCATCTGAGCACCCCCCCCAAAAAGCATCTATTTTTTTGTTTTTTTATCCTTGCCTTTGAAAAGCAATATATCACTATTGCATTTTAAAGCTAATTGTTTTTTTTGCACACAGCAACAGCACATTCCCCCGGCATAATGTTCAAAAAAAATGATTACCACTGAAATCTGAAGTTATTTTTATTTGCTAAAAAAAATCGTGTGAATTTGCCTAAACCCAATTGTTACATACAATTAAAAAACGATAAAAATTTTTTTTGTCTTTCTGTACTAACTACACTAAAAATACTTCAATAAACGCAAATTTTTCAACAAAATCACATCAGAAAACAGAAAACCTTTTAAAACATACAAAATCAAATGGCCAAATGAATGTAAACAAAATGATTCAGCATCCGTGGTGACGTCACAGCCGCTCTTCGTTTCCCCCTCCCCGAAAGGTTTTAAAAACTCGCGCCTAGAGACACCCCGCTGATAAGCTTTTTACAGTGTTGACACAGGGAAAATGCTTTTTTTTCGGGATCGGCAAAAAAATTTTAATGTAAAAATTTTGGGGGTTTTTTTTTAAAACGTCCCCGTATTTTTACGTCTGAAAAAAATTTGGGGGGAAAAAAAAGCCGCTTTGCTCCCCGAATTAACCATGCCCACTAAATTTGGGGGTTTTTGAATTCGTCTAAATTTTTGTAATTAAAAAAAAAATTTTAATAAAAAAAATTTTTAAAAAAAAACCATATCAAAAGTTAAAAAAAATTTTAATAACGTTTTGGGGGATAATTTAGAAAAATTCAAAACCTGTTCAAAGGGGGTCATGGTTAGTTCGGGTTCCAAAAACGCTTTTATTTTCCCCAATTATATAACATTTTTTAAAAAAAACCTACTGAAAAAATTTTAGGGGCCCCCCCCCCAAAATTAAAGCATGTTTCATGTGTCAACCCTAAAAAGGGGCCCCCCCCGGGGGGGGCTAGACGCAAGGTTAAATGGAATGAGCCATCCTTTAGTATATAATCGTTGTTTAAGGAACCAACCCAACAAATTTTTTATGATTTTTATAACAAAAATTTTTTGAATTTTTAAATTAGTTTATCATTGACGTGTAATTAAAAATTCCTTTTTTTTCTAATATATTAAATTGAGTTATATAGACCCCCCAAACTAACAAGGCATCCAAGGGAATTTTAACAGAGCCCCTATTTGTATCTATCCTCCTATTTAAAAAAATGTGTTATAGCCACCTTTTGAATTTTTGCTCAAAAAACTGAAAAAGTACTTTAAAAAATCGTTTAAATTGAAATTAAAATAAATAAATAATATAAAATTTATTTCCTTTAAAACCCCCCCTTACTATTATTGTTTTTTAAAAAAAAAACTAATTTTTTTTAAAAAATTTCTATTAAAAATTTTTTGTTTTTTTTTCAAGAATCAAATCAATTCATATTAAAAATTATCGATTTAAATTAGATTTTCCCCGCCTTTTGTATGTTAATTTCAAAAATTTATTGTTTTAATTTTTTCCCAAAGTTCAAATTTTAAAATTCAAAAACTCTTATAATCATTTTAATTTTTTTTATTATCGAAATAAATATGTAATCCATTATTTTAAAAATTTTTTTCAGGATTTACCATTTAAAAATACACAAGATGGCTATTTCATAAAATTTTTTTTTAAAATAATGAAACTTTCTGTTCAATCCTCGTTAATGTGCCTATACATTGCCCCCTATTTTTAAATGTAAAAAAAAAGACTGGCCTCAATAGGGGGCTCTGCTCAAAATTGTATTGGGAATCACAATAGAGGACCCCCAGAATCCTTATAAAAATTTAATTTGCTTTCAACATGCTGATAAAAAAAATCTTAATGGGCAGAACCACCAAAACCCCCCAAACCCCGACGCCCCACGATCCCCCAACCGAAAGACACTTTCAGGGGTATCATTGTGCGACATATCCATAAAATTAAATTTTTTTTAAAAACTTTTTCTTTAACTGCCCACCCCTTCCTACTTCTCCTTATCACCCCACCCCCCCCCGGGGTTCTGGGGGGGAAAGGGGGTAGTTTTTAAAAAGGGTTTGAGTCGAATGTAAAAAGGGGTTTGGGGAGTGAAAAAACGCTTTAAAAATCGGGGAAAAATTGCATCGATACCGGTGAAAGTGTCTGTTGGGGGCTTTGGGAAACCAAGGGGGTTTTGGGGGGGGGGGAAAGTAAAAAAGAATAAAAAGGGGGGAGGGGAGGGAAAAAAAAAGGTTTAAAAGTAAAATAAGTTTTAAAGAAGTTTTTAAAAAATTTTCAAAATCATACCCTTAAAGTGTACGTTGGGGCTTCAAGGGGGTGTTGTAGCGTCAGGTCTGGCGGAATAAGGGGGGGGAGAAACGGGTTGGGGACAGGGATTGGGGGGAAAAAAGAAGTTTAATATATGTGTGATGTGTTACTGATCCCGTGTAAGCATAGACAAATATACAAAAAAAAGACTGCTTGATTCCTTTATCTTTGGGGAAAAAGATGAGAAATTGGCCCCCAAAACGGCGTAGGGAAAAAAAATTTTATCAAGGGGGGGAAATTTTAAAATTTAAAAAAGCATTTTTTTTTTTAGACAAAACGTTTTTTTGGGGGATTTTATTGCAGAACAGTTTCTAAATAAAACAATACAACTAAAATTTTTAAAAATATTTAATTTATATAATATACATATTCTTTTAATTTAAATTTTTAAAAATGTTTAAATATTTTTATTTTCTTTTTTGTTTTAAATTTATTTTCTTGATCTTCCCTGTTATTATCTTAAAAATCTTTCTAATTAATAATGTTATACTGTGTTATAATTAAAAAAGTAACTTTTTTATAATTTTTTGTTTACCATTCAAAATTAAGTTCGTTTTGTAAAAAAAATTGATTTTTTTTGAATATCATTAACGTGGCCATATTTCGGCAAAATAAACATTACTACGCCATGTCCCAAACTTAACTTTTAAAAAAGTCTTCCGTAACATACATCAGTTTTTTTTTTTTTTAATTTTTTGGGGACCAAACTATATCTTTTTGCCCTTACAAAAAGTCCTACAAAATTATTTTTTTATGGCTTTTCAGAAACAAATTTTTTTCCCCAAAAATTTCACTAAACATACCTTAGACAAAACTTACCCCAGAGTAATAAATTTTTTCCAAAAAAAAATCCCTTTTCCCTTTTATACAAAAAAATTTTAAAAAATTTTTTTTTAATCACAATAATTCGACATAAACAAGCATCTGACGCCTTGTCATACCTTGTCTGTTAAAGTGAGGTTAGATTAACAGTTCGAAAGATTCCCCAATTCGGTACGTCAAAAAAGGAAAGCCAAATTTTATGCTCTTCTCTCTCGAAATCCGAGGGGAAAGCGCCCCCCCTTTTGGGGTATCAATCAAGCAGTCTCATTTTTAGTGCATTTGTCTAGCGTGTAAGTGTATTTTACGGCTTGTATGGGCAAATGTCGGGGGGGGGGGGTTTTGGGTTTGGGTTACCTTTAAATTTAATAAACAAGGTAAAGTTACCCTGTTTTTTGCAAATTTAGCCGAGAACCAATTTTCTTTAAAGGATTTTGCGGGATTCTTTTTTTTAGAGGCCCAAAATGACCGCCCACTTTAGAAATCTAGCTTTGCTATTCGTTTTGACCAAAACCTTAAATATGGACATGTTTTTTCCAAAAAATTTTTTTTATTTTTTAACTTTTTAAAAAAAATGTGTTATTTTTTGATGTTTTTTTTAATTTTTTATAGTTAGTTTTCATCAGTTCTTAATGGAATACCCTTTTGGGAAAAAACCCCTTGGGGAGAAACATTTAGGTTTCTATATTTCTCAAATGAGTTTTAAAATGCAATACGGAGGGAAAATCTGCCAAAATGCCCAAATGTTAAAGTTTTCCCCTTTGGAAAAAAATTTTCAATTATTTCATGCAATTTTTACAAAATTAAATTCAAAAAAATATGATTTGTTATTGTAAGTTTTTAAAAATTTTTAATTTGGGTTTTTTAAGAATAGAAAATTTTTTTTTAATACCGGATACTCTTAAAATACTCTATAGAATTGATCTAATATTCAAAAAAATGTTCACACCTTTTTTTTATTTGCATTTCCAAAAAAAAAAAAAAAATGGAAATATTTTTTTTCCCCAATGGTTTTTACACCCCCTTGCCAGAGTTAATTAGAAAAATCTATTATTATTAATGGAAATTTTAAAAAATTTAGATTAAACATGCTTTAACGTTATTGGCAATAAAGTCGAACCATCCTTGCCTTCTCCTCCCAATCTCCAAAAAATTTTAAATCCCCTGTGAACAAACCCCTCTTACTAACTGAAGACACCCACGGGACGTTAGTACTTAGGATCAGCCTTTTTGGGCTGTCCCCCAAAAAAAAAAAAAAAAAAAAATTAGGGGGAAAAAGTCATTTTTTATCTTTCGCACCCCCGATGCTCAAAGTCCCCACTAACGCCAACGTATCGTGGCTGCATTAATGAATAACCCCTTTAGTAACACGGTCCCCAGTTTGAAGCTTTGGGGGCAAGGAATCCTCTGCAGGCACAGGTTTCACACTAATGGCCACTCTAGAGATAAGGAACGAATAAAGCGGGAAGTTGGGGAAACCCCTCCCAAAATGGACTGTAAAGGGGTCCCCCAAGAGGGACACTTCTGCTGTGGTAGTTGCAAAGGGAAAGGGAAATTTAAAAAGGGGAAAACTCGTAATTTTTTGGGGGAAAAACCCTAAAATACCTAAAAAAGGGCGACAGATGCCCCTTTTTTGATGTAGAAAAGGGGAAAATTTTCTTGACTGGGTCATTATTAGGAACCCCTTCTTTAAAGGGGGTCATTAGAGTTTTGGAAAAAACTATTCCGAAATTTTTGGGACATACAATTAGGGGTAAAAGGGGGGAAAAATTTGTCTGGCTCAGAAGGGAATCAAATTTTTTTTTAAAACTGTTGTGGCTGTGGATATAACGTGTTTATCCCAAATTTAAAGGGGTTTTCTTGATAGTAACGCCCAAAAGGGTTTAAAAAATCTTTTTTTTTTAAGTATAGCCGCTCATAAGTAAAATGAGGGGTTGGCGGGTTTTCTTGCCCCCGAACATGATTGTGATTTGGGAAAGAACTGGAAAAATTTTTTTGGGGCCCCCGCCCCGTATTAATTTGAGGCCCCGTGGTTAAGAAAAATCTGCATTACCCCATGCTTCTTGTCTAATTTTGGGTTTAAGCAAAAAGTGAATGTGGGAAAGGGGATTTTTGAAAAAAAAGCTATGAAGGGGTTGATCGTGAAAGAGAGGATGGTACAAGCTAGAAGAGTGACCCAAAATGATATACGTCGATTAGAAAGGGGAAAAACCCCCGCTAGGGAAAAAAATTTAGGTGGAAGACCATAAGAAGGAAATTTGTTGAGCGCATCCCCCAGACTTGGTCAAAAACCGTGAATATGTCAGAAGCAACGATCTCGGTTTGCCAAGGAAATTGGGGGCATTCAGAAATTTTGCCGCTTTCGTACGGGGGGAAAGATTTTAAAACGGGGGACGCAAATCGCAAGTATTTTTTTTTTTAAAAAAAACTTTATATTATGAATAATACGTGAGAATAGAATAGATTAACAGGGTAGTTTGGGAAAAAATTTGCCCAACTACCTTTAAAAATTTATACTGGGTGATCCGGGAGCGGGGCCCCCTTTTTTTCTGAAATTTTCAAGATAAAAAAAAACCCGGATATATTTAATTCAAATTTTTGGTTTTTTTTCAAGTCACGTGACTTTCAGTGACTTCCGGTTTCACCAGAAAGGGTAACTTTCTTTTTTAAAAAAATGCAAAAAAAAAGGGGTAAAGCCATGTTCCAAATTTAAAGATTTAAAATTTAAAAATAGTTTCCAAAATTTTTTCCAGGCAACCCACTCTACTCCATCTTTTCCTGTTTTCCCTTAGCGTTTGAAATAATTTCATCTTAAAGGGGTTTTAAGTGGAAAAATAATTAGTACAATAGTTTTGACTTATATTTTTGGTAAGGACCAAATGATTTAGTGACATTTAAGCTAATCTATTTATTTTATATATTTTATGGGTTTTTGGGGGGCTGCCCCTGGTTTCGAAAAAAGTTTGATTTTTTTGGGGTTTTTCTTGGTGGTAGCTTGTCGATTTTTAAAAAAAAGGTTTGGAGTAAACTTTTTTTCGAGTTAGGATTTTTTAAAAGAAAAGGTCTTATTGAATATAATAAAGTGAATTTTTTAGTTAAATTGGAAATAGTTTAAGGAACACATTTAAAAATATTCCCCAAAAAACCCCAAAAAAATGAAAAATTGACCTCTTAACTTTTTGAAAAAATTAGAAAAATTTTAAAAAAAAGTATAGTGTAAAAAAAAGCTATATCAATCTTTCTACTACTAATTGAATCTTGGCCCCCCTTTTTTTTGATTAAAAATTTGAATAATTTTGTTTATACATGGATTATTTTTAACTTATATTATAATTAAAAAAAAAGGTTTAAAATTTTTAATATTGTAAAAAAATAGCAAAAAAATGTCCTTATTTTGTGCATCTTATTTTAGGGTGTATTAAAAAAGCATAGTGGCCCCCACTTATCACTTTGGGGCAAGGCTAATCAATGATGAAGTACCTGAATGCAAAAAAAAATAGCCGAATGTATTTTATCCATGTTAAAAAAATTACCAAGATTGATAGAGATCCTTTTTTGAATTTTTTAAAAATTTTGGTTAAAAGATAAAAAAAAAATTTAAAATATAAAAATAAACTTAGCAATTTAAATGTATATCCCGAAATTTTGAACATTTTTTTCCCTACATTTTTTTACCTTTTTTTCTTATGGGGGTATTTCAAATTTTTTTACATAATATGTTACATATTTTTAGATAAGTCATAGACGTCTTGCGGCCCCCCAAAAATTTTTTGGGTTTTTTTGTTATGGTGAAGGGGAAAATTTGAAACAAGATTGCCCGTAATAGTTCCTCTTATACTAAAGCAGTTTGGTTTGACTAATAAAAGCCCGGAAAATTTGTAAAAATAAAACAGGAAAAGAACCCCCTGGGAAATCCAGCGGGTTTTAAAAAAACCCTCAGTATTTTAAGATTACAATTCGTTTTAAAAAAATTTCCAAAGGCCCCCTTTTTAAAAAATAAAAAAGCGTGGAAAAATTGGCCTATCACGTTCAAACTTTGTTAAAAACCTCATGCTGGGGGAAGGGGTTTCAGCGGCCCCCCTTTTTGGGATTTGTTTTATCGCAATGGGGTGGACATTTAGCAACACTTTTTTGGATAATAATCGGAGGGGGGAAGGGACTGATCCTGAAATGTGTGTTAAAGCTTGACTTTGGATTTATGTGATCAGTTACAACCAGGGGGGAAAATTTTTAGCGGTTTCCGAAAAGGGGCATAAAATTTAGTATTTATTGCTAGAGTTTTACAAAAAAAACCTAATGATCTACCAAAAAAAAATTTAAAAAATTATGGTTGACAAAAAAAAAAAAAAATTGTCAATTCAGAAATTTAAAATGCTTCCCCAAAAAGTCCCCTTTGAACAAATATTTAAGTGGATAGCTGGAGTTGGAACTGCTTGGAGTTGGAAAAAATTAAACCCGT